>WNHD01002840.1:0-20615 GCA_011057455.1 Ganaspis sp. Gsp50 | reverse complement strand
GTATTAGCTATTAAAAACCTTGAAAAAAATTATTTTGTGCCTTGAAAACCTTGAAAAGTACTTGAATTTTTTTTTCAAGAAACTGTGGACACCCTGTGTTAAAGTATCAGTTGTAATTATTAAAATATCAGTTGTAATTGTTAAAACAAATCAGTGGAAATTGTTAAAACATTCAGTATTCAATTTTAATTCAATCTCAAAGAAGAGAAATTTTAATTCGATCAAATTGATTTAATTTGTTTTTTTGCAGAGTTACATTCATTGAATGAATATTTTTAGTATTAGTACAATTAATGTTGTTTAGGGATTTCTATTTAATTATCGTAATATTGATACATATTGAATTCTTTTAGGTCCCAGAGTTGTTCGGGAAATAAACGCTGCAGAACCTAAAGGAAAACCTGGAAATGGAATTTCGAAATGCAAGATTTCTTTTATTCCAAATTTTGAAGTGAGAGGTCAATAATTCAACCATTTAGATCATGAGGTAATGAGGAATTATAATTAATAATTTACCATAATGGTAAATTAATTATTTACCACAATGGTAAATTAATTGATTTCCACAATGGTAAATTATTTATTTACCACAATGGTAAGTTATTAAAATTACCACAATGGTAAATTAATTATTTACCTTTTATTATTATTAGTAATTATTGAAATAGATTTCCTAATTGACCAGATTCTTTTTAGGATATACTATTCGTCCAAATTATAATATTAATTCAAACTTGATAGAATTGTATTAATCAAATCTCACTGCTAAGGAACATTCAACAAAACATCAATTTAAATCAATTTAAAACAAATCTTAAATTATTCCAGATTAGTTTACAAAAAAATGTCAAACCAATTTAAAGAAATATTCAAATTAGTTTACAATAAATTCAAACAAGTTTAAAAAACTTTCAAGTTTAAAAAATATTCAAATTAGTTTACAATAAATTCGAAACTAGTTTAAAAAACTTTCGAGTTAATTAACAAAATATTCAAATTAGTTTACAATAAATTCCAAACTAGTTTAAAAAACTTTCAAATTTAAAAAACTTTCAAATTTAAAAAACTTTCAAATTTAAAAAACTTTCAAGTTCAAAAAATACTCAAATTAGTTTAAAAAAACTTTTAAATTAGTTTGAAAAAACTTTCAAATTAGTTTGAAAAGATTTCAAACTAGTTAATAATAAATAAAGTCCAAGTTAGTTTAAAAAGCTTTCAAATTAGTTAATAAATTTCAAATTAAAAAACAAAATTATTTGTGAGATAATTTATTGTGAATAAATTTAAAATTAAATTAAATTAAATTAAATTTTAAATTTCGAATAATGCGGATAATTTATTTACTTTTGTATCAAGATGATACAGTTTTTGTCAATTGATTTGGAATTTTTATAACTAAAGGTGGAAAATCGTGGAATTTTAAGCTGAAACTTTTGTAGCAATCCTGGTGGAGACTTACTAATGAACTAGGGGACAGTTGGTCAGAGTATGTCAAAGGTCGGTCGCAAATGGTGATAAGGTGGGGTGAAGATACATCGTATTTCACTCAAAGCCCAAGGAACCCCGAAGAGTCAGTATGTCTATAGTCAAGGTAGAAAGAAGCAGCAACAGGTTTAATCACATCAGGGTGTGGCAGCCAGGCAAGCGAGCGAGCAACCAGGCCTAGTCGTTTGTTGATTCTTTCGGTTCTTTGCTACAGATCATAATACAAAAATTACCATTTCTGCCATCTCAGATCTTTGCCATCAGCTCCTTGATAATCCAATAAATCAAAAAGATGTACATATTTTGCAAAAACTCTCCAAATCGATAAATCTTCAAAACGACAGAATTATTGCTGCTTCCAAAAATGTGAAATAATGGGAAATAAAAGCAAAAAAAGTCAATGAAACTAATTAATTTTAAGAAATGTTAATTACAAAAAAAGTACATAAACAATATCTCTTGTACAAAAAAATTACTTGAAGAAAGATTGGCCCGACAAGAAATGAATGTTGATTTCTAGATTCAGAAGTACTAGTTCAAATCCTTGAAGATCGAATGGAAGGACAAGTTTAAATGCCTGAAGATAATTTCTCGAATGGAAGGACTAGTTTAAAGGCTTGAAGATGATTGCTGGACGGAAAGGACTTGATAATTTCTGAATCGACCAAGATTCTTGATGAATGATGAAAGAAGAAAAATTGATAAACACGTGCGCGGAAATGGGATTGCTTTATAGAAAGCAGTTTAAGCATTCCGTTATTCAGTAAAAAATTACTGATTTTCATGAGGCGCGGGCGGACGCATACCGCGAGGAAGAAAGAGAGAGGAGGGGGAAGTAAGCGAGAGCAAACGGGAGAGATCGCGAAGTGCAGAGGAGGCCTCATCTCGGTCTTGGGGCCTATTTATAGACATGCTCTCAGTCTCACAGCCTCACTCCTGCCCACTTCTTACACTGTCTCTTATAGGTAGACAATCCTACGTACCACGTATAGTCGTATAAATGCATTCTCTGAGGCGCATTGAACATATGTACATGGTACTAGGTAACTAGAGGTATCGATTCGCATAATGTTCTCGAGAACCTCCCCATTACTCAAAGTATCTTGTTCGAATCGCACGTGTGCGACGATTACATAGACTTAGCGAACTCCTTTTCTACATGATTATTACACCATCTCACTTTGCTTCTCCCATTATATTGCCCTCTTTCCCTTTCTCTACTAAATGATTTAGATACATAAAACGCTTTCAATACTCTTAGCGCAAAATCCCCATTGCCATTGGCAAAAGTCCATTCATTACCATCCATTCCCATTAAAACCTAAATGAAAACAAATGGTCCCTCAGTGATGAGAATACGATTTTTTATACGATGCCGACTCTAAGCTCCGGGTTCATTTATTTCCTTAAAAGAATCTATTTCCAAAAACCAATTTAGTCCACCCTCTTTTCGAATGCAGCAAAATATTTTTCTGCACACGGGATTTCAAATCTTAAACACACTTCTTTACTTTTCTTTCCCGGGATACATTTTTACTTACAATGAAAAATATCTGGATAAAATAAGGAATCTGATTAAATATGCTCTTGCTTCCTTCTCTGGTCAAATTGATTACATTTTTTGTGAATCTAACCAGAATTTTTGTAAAGTTGGCCAAAATGCTAGTTGAAGAAACTAGAACTTGTAATTAATTAGAATTTCGGTAAATCCAGGGATCACAGTTCTCTTTTTTACCAATTCCCCCTTTTTTTTTTTTTGAAGAAAATTTCCTAAAATGCTTAAAATCAAGTATTTTTTTCCCTTTTCCCCGAATTTTCAATAAGTTTTTTAAAATAATTTTTCAACAATAATGTTTCAGACTACTTCAAAATACTTCAAATTATTTTAAAAAAATGTAATAAAATATTTTCAAACACTTCCCAATACTTCAAAGTATTTAACAACACTTAAAAAGATTTGAAAACACTTCAAAAAATAATTTTAAAAAAATTTTAAATATTTAAATATATTTAAAATTACTTTAAAATACTCCAAAATATTTAAAGATACTCCAAAATAATTTCAATTTTTTAAAAATATGAGTTTTTTTATAAGTGTTAAATAATTCATTAAAATATTTTAAAATATTTTAAAGATATTTTCAAAAAATAAGAAAGTACTTTAAAATACTTCAAAATATTTATAAATACTTAAAAATACTTTAAAATATTTCCAAATACTTCTCAATAGTTCAAAATATTTTAAAATACTTCAAAATATATAAAAATACTTGAAAGTCTTTAAAATATTTTAAAATACTTGAAACTATTTTAAAATACTTCAGTTTACTTAAAAATACTTAAAATTACTTTAAAATATTCAAAAATACTAAAAACTACTTTACAATATTTAAAAATATTTTCAAATACTTCCCAATACTTTAAAATATTTAAAAACACTCAATAAAAAGATTCAAAAAGATTTAAAAACATTAAAAAATACTTCATAATATTTAAATATAGTTAAAGTTACTTTAAAATACCTCAAAATATTTCAAAGTATTTAGAAATATTAGTATTTTAAGTATTAAATAAAGTATAAAAGGATTTAAAAATATTATAGTTTTTCAAAATGTTTTGAAAGGATTTAAAATACTTCAAAATACTTGAAAATATTTAAAATTACTTCAAAATACTTGAAATGGTTTTAATATTTAAAATAATGACCTTCAGTAATCTAAATTTTATAGAAAATTACTATTGCAATAACCCTAAGGGCATTAATTAAAAAAAGTTCATTTTTTCAAAAGTAATTCAAATCCCCATTTTATGAAAGAAACCCCCTTTTTTAAAATTGAAAATCCCCTTTTGCACCTAAAATTGAAGAAAAAAACGACTGTGATCCCTGTAAATCTAAACAGAATTTTTGTCAAGTTAAACAAAATTCTGGTTAAAGGTACTAGAACTTGTAAGTAATTAGAATTTTGGTAAGTCTAAATAGAATTTTGGTAAATCTAAATAGAATTTTTGTCAAGTTGGACAAAAATTCTGCGGTTAAAAAAACCAAAACTTCTGATTAATCACAATTTTGTTAAATGTAACCAGAATTTTTGTTAATTTAACAAAAATCCTCGTTAATTGAACTAGAACTTGTAATTAATTAGAATTTTGGTAAATCTAAACAGATTTTTTATCAAGTTGGACAAAATTCTGGTTACTTGAACTAGAATTTGTAATTATTTAGAATTGTTGTAAATCTAAACAAAATTTTTTTCAAGTGGAACAAAATTCTGGTTAAAGGGACTAAAACTTCTAATTAATTGAAATTTTTGTAAATTTAAACAGAATTTTTGTTAAATTGTCCAGAATTTTGGTGAAATGAACTAGAATTTCTGGTGAAAGGAACTAGAAGTTCTAGTGAAAGGAACTAGAATGTTTGGTGAAAGGAACTAGAAGTTCTGGTGGAAGGAACTAGAAGTTCTATTTAAAGAAACAAGAAGTGTAGTTAAGGGAACAAGAAGTTCTCGTCACTCTAACCAGAAAAAGTAGTAAAAGCATATTCAACCAAAATTCTAGTTATTTTAATCAAACATTTTTTCCCTGTAATTATATCGTTCTATATTGTTATTCATTTCTTCAGCAGTAATTTTCAAACTTTGTAAGATATTTTCTGATTCTTTTGAACAGCGCAAATGTACTTTTTGAGCACTTTTTCGTTTCTTTCTTTTTTTGTTATAGCTTAATTTACTTTCTTTAAAAATGTCTCTCTTTGAATCTTGTTTAAATAAACCCTCCAAGGTGGCGAATTTATCAGGATAATAGAATTTAGATTGGAATTCAATTTCCTCTTGGAATGATTTCGGAAATCCCTTGAAGGCTGGAAACAATTTGTCCCCCTACAAAGAGGATGTTCTTTAATGGATTGCTTAGCCGCCGATCGCAAACTTTTCATAAAAACCTTCAAATTAAGAAAATTTGAAAAATATGTAAATTTCTCTTAAAATTGCCATTCTGTGTTTTTACCAACACTGGAGTCAGAGAGAGTCCATCTACAAACAAATATTAAAATTTTAAAATATCGTTTAAATAAAACCACTAAGAAAATGCGTCAATTTTTATTACATTTATTTGGGTCGCAAAAAACGTCAATTTTCATATTTAAAAATAACGTTCAAGTTTAAAAAGCTTGAGAAGTTTAAAAATTTTGAGAAGTTTAAAAATTTTGAGAAGTTTAAAAAGTTTGAGAAGTTTAAAAAGTTTGAGAAGTTTAAAACGTTTAAGAAGTTTAAAAATATGGAAAAGCACAAGATTAACGACAAATATGGAAAGAAGAAGAAAAAAAAGGAAAAAGAAGGCTTTCGAAATAAGAGAAACCATGAGAATGTTTGTTAACTTGTATTTGTTATTATTATTACTTGTGTTGATGGTGATGTCATGTCTGCAAAGCTTGACGAACGCGCCATGCAGAAACATTAAAATACATAGTTGAACTTTACGTGCATTTTGCACTGGAGCACCAAAATAGTAATCTGCAACTACGTAAGATATTAGCACAATAATGTGAATATAATACGTACTTACACATTTAATATATAATATATTTATATTGCATATAAATATATATTTATATACATATACACACATAGTTTATTTGGTTATTATATATTATATTTACAATTATATATATTTATGTATGTATATGTATGTTTTTTTTTTAGATAAACGACACCTGCGACGTATATAAACATTTGACAGCTCTTGCAAAGAGAACAAGTCGCGATTTATGGAAGAAACAGTAATAATTTTATGGTAATCGTTCAACTTGAATGATATATATTTATATATACGCTGTGTTAATAAATAGAACAACATATACATAATATTAATCACCACGATGTCATACTCGTACACACAATTTATTGCGCAAGAATCGCGAGAAGAAAGACACTGGTGTAAATAGAATTTGCTGGCGACGAAACCAGAAAAACGATAACAATCTGTAAAGTTTTACTTTATAGCTTCCAAATTTCAATAATACACGCAATAAATCTACGCGTATATTTATATACAACAGTACTTAATACATCTGTGCGCATATCTGTTGAGTATGTACCTGCAAATGTACCTCTATTTACATATTTACAATAATTATAAACAACGACGATGATTATAATCATAATTACAATAAAATTATGGCCAAGGGGTTTTAGGCAGCAAAAGGCAAGGAAAGAGGGGACGAGTTTAGATGGGCGGAAAGCCGGGTTTTAGCGTGACCGGCGCACGGAGCGTATAATAAAAAATCATTATAATAAGATATATTAAAAATAAGCGATTGCACAATGACAAATGATTGCAGCTCTGTACGATAACGTGAACTTGATATTAAAAGACTCAAGGACGTGAAAGGGTGAATTCTCACACTAGCAGTACAAAAATTTCCAATAAACATCTATTAGACGTGTAACAAATATGACTCTTTGCACCATGATTGAATAATACATTTACAATATTATATTAAACAGCCAGTTGTATTCCTGTAGGAGATCACTGCGTATACTTTCCACGAATAATTCAAGAAACAGTTCCCATTTCGAATCGATGTTTCTTCTACAAACTATCTCTTCTTTTCAATGAGATGTATCATTAAATTCAAGATTCATTTCAAGATGTATCATTAAATTCAAGATTCATTTCAAGATGTATCATTAAATACATCTTTCTATACATCATTGTTCAATTTTATAAAAATAAACGTAAAATGCTCCCTTCGAGAAAGCACCTATTTTACATTCAATAAATTAAAATTACACTTCACAGAAATTTTAAAAATATCCATGAAAAAATATCGATTCGAGTTTTTTTACAATCTCATCTGTGAGATTTCCTTTTATAATCGATTCGAGTGCGTGCTTTTAAAGGAAGGTGCCACCCTGATTACCGCGATAATCGGCAAATCCTGAATTGATCAGGCCGATTAGCAATCTATGACGAATCAGTCGTTGACGAAATTTCGTCGAAAGGTCTCCGTCACATTTTCTATTTGCTCCTTGGAATACCGACTTGCTGCAAACTTTAATTACGTCTAGAAAACAATGACTACGTTTCCACCTAAGTTCAAAAGGAATTGATAATAAACTACATTTTTAATGCACAGAAAAATATAAGGGCTCAATTCTAACAGCCATTATGAGGAATAGTTTGAGCAATAACAATACTGTTTACTGTATAGGAATGAGTCGAATATCGTAAATAGCTATTGCTGATATACTTTTACAAAGAGATGGGCAACATTGCATTTATGTCCCTCTTATCGTGTAAAATGTGCCATTTAATGTCCATTTTTTCTACGATCAAGCACCAGCTAGAACTACGTATCGAACTGATTTCATTTTTTAAATAATTTATCAGGAAAACTCGTGTATTGTCGATATTTTGAAAAAACAATTTATTCAAACAAACAATTTCAAAAAAACAATTTCAAAAAAACAATTTCAAACAAACAATTTATTTTGTTGAAAACAACAATTATTTATTTATAATCATGAGAATTGTAATTAAATGAGACATTTGGCATTAAAAAAATTAATTGCATTTAAATGCAATTAATTTGCACTTTAATGCAATTAATTTGCATTTTAATGCAATTAATTTGAATTTTAATGCAATTAATTTGCATTTTAATAATTAATTAAAAAATAATTAAATGCATTTCTAAGCAATTAATTTAATCCTTTAGGATTTAATGATAGAAAAATAAAACAAAACAAATAAAAATAGAAGTAAAAAAATATTCTACAAAGTTTTTAATTACATTTTTAAGAATTAAAAATTTCTTTGTGTAAAAAAAGTAGTAACGTAAGAAGTGAAGATAAGACTAGATCAAAGGAAACCAATTTTAATTATTTTTTTTTATCTAGATTGAAAGCAAAGAAAAATGGTTAAACAAAGTTTTCTAAATTTATTTTTTAGCAAATTTAGTTTTCTACGTGCAAACAGCAATTTAATAAAATTTGAATTGTATTTACATTTTAAAATATTTCTTTAAATACAAACATGAAAATATTGTGATAATATTGAAAAATAATATATAAATAATAATAATAATATTGTGATAATATTGAAAAATAATATTTAAATAATAATAATATTGTGATAATATTGAAAAATAATATTTAAATAATAATAATAATAATATTTAATATTGAAAAATAATATTTAATATTGAAAAATAATATGAAAGTTGACGTTTTTTGCGACCCAAATAAATGTAATAAAAATTGGTGAAATTTTATTTTAATGACCCTAAAACCACTAAGAAAATACACCAATTTTTATTAAAAAATAATATTTGAATAATAATAATAATATTTAATATTAAAAATATTTGAATCACTGAAGCATTATATCGTTTGTTTAAATTTAAAGTAATTAAAAATTAAAATTCAGCACGTATTGTGTGAATAAATAAATATTTTTATTTATTGTGTCAATGCACATTCAAGTAAAAAATTAATCTTCGGAAAAATTAACTTTTTACAAATAAAACTTTGTTTGTTCGTCTCTTCATTTTAAAGAGGATCTAAAAATAAATATTCTTTTTACTTAAATTTATTTTCTTACTCTCTGTTCTAGATATTTTTCTTTAAAGCTCTAGCCTATTAAAGCTAGCTGTTACGAAACTTGTTACTATTTTTTGATTTACACTTCAAAACAACGAAATAGTTATTTTATCATCCGAAATCGATATTTTACTATTTTTAATTCTTTCAAAATTAAAATTAGAAATCTATTCGAATCTGCATTTAGTGTTAATACATTCCTTTATAGTCTATTTTAGATCAACGAAATTGAAGAAATGAACCTTATTTTACTTTTTACAAAAATTTCCCAAAACGGTTCACTTGTATCATAACTTTATAGATAATCCAAAAATATTTGTTCTAGATTGGTTTCTTTGAAACCTATTTAAATTGACGAAAGTCGTTACCAGTTTCCCAAAATATACTTTGATTATTAAAACAAATATTGTTATTATTTTATAAATTCTTTGTCGAATATATATTAAACTCTGAAAAGGAGGTTGAGTTAGCCTCGAAACGTCAAATGTGATTGAAATTTCACCACATTTTGTGATAATTTTTAATCGTTACTACTTTTCTATTGTATTATTTAATAACTGAAATATTAAATTAATTAATAACATTAATTAATAGCATTAATTAATTAATAACATTAATTAATTGCATTAATTATTTAATAACAAAAAATCCCACTTATACTTTTACTTGTTATTTTAATTAAGCAACATTATTTATTTAATCCAAAGATAAAATTAGAAAAATAATATAAATAGAACATGTTAATTATTAAATAATAATAAAAAAATACGGAAGTAGTAAAATATATTAAAGTATTAATTTAAAGTTCATACTGTTTGTAATTTAAAGTTCATACTGTTTTTAATGTAAAGTTCATACTGTTTTTAATTTAAAGTTCATACTGTTTTTAATGTAAAGTTCATACTGTTTTTAATTTAAATTTCATACTGTTTTTAATGTAAAGTTCATACTGTTTTTAATTTAAAATTCATACTGTTTTTAATGTAAAGTTCATACTGTTTTTAATTTAAATTTCTTACTGTTTTTAATTTAAAGTTCATACTGTTTTTAATGTAAAGTTCATACTGTTTGTAATTTGGAGTTGATATTGTTTTTAATTTACAGTTCAAATTGTTTTTAATTTACAGTTCAAATCGTTTGTAATTTACAGTTCAAATTGTTTCTAATTTACAATTCATATTGTTTCTAATTTCAATTTCAAATTCAAATTATTGTTTCTAATTTAAAGTCCACATTGTTCTTGATTGCAAATTTAAATGATTGTTTCTATTTTCTAATTATCGGTTTGTTAAAAATTTGTTCAAATTTTGTATTATTGATGTATTTTTTTCCTTACAGAGGAAACTATTTTTTATTTTCTATTTTCTATTCTTTATTTTTTATTTTCTAGTTTCTATTTTCTAGTTTCTATTTTCTAGTTTCTTTTTTCTATTTTCTAATTATCGGTTTGTTAAATATTTCATCAAATTTTGTATTATTAGTGTATTTTTTTCCTTACAAAGGAAACTATATTTTTTATGATTTTAATCAAAGGAGTGGGATTTTTTGTTATTAAATGATTATTAAAGTGAATGAAAAATGCTTCTTTTCAGCGATTTACACGAGTTTTCCATGAATAGTTGAAAAATAAACAGCTGTTGCTCATCCTTGTGTTTGAAACGACGTATGCACATAAATTCTCAATACTTTGCACTAAGTGCATTTATCCATTGCGATATTCATTCGAATAGAACAGTAAGGCATTCTGAGATCTTTTTTAAGCGTTAATTTCAATAACATTATCAAACACAGTGTGATAGTTATAATATAAAGACTTCCACAGCATCATCAAACATAATTACATAATTAATCATCTTTATAATAATTACATCATTCCCGAAACATTTCAAATATAAATTTTTAAACAATTTTAACAAAAATAAAATTTGTCTTCCCTTTGAAGACAAATTGAAAATTCCTTTCTACAATCCGAAAATTCATTTCAAACTAACTTTTCAATTTGAATTTTCAGTTTGATTTTCCAATTACATTTTCCAATTTCATTTTCCAATTTCATTTTTCAATTTTGATTTCCAATTTGAATTTTCAATTTGAATTTTCAATTTGATTTTTCAATTTTGATTTCCAATTTGAATTTTCAATTTGATTTTTCAATTTTGATTTCCAATTTGGATTTTCAATTTGGATTTTGAATTTGAATTTCCATTTTGAATTTTCAATTTGGATTTTCAATTTGATGTGTACAATTTGATGAGTCAATGCAATTATAAATTAAATTGCAATTTTGTGATGATTTTTGTAAACAAAGTTGCAGACGAAAAGAAAACTGCGCGTCTAAAAGCGTTTTCTGCACATGGCAGAAACATAGTCCGTGTTTTTTTGCAAACGCCAGCGATCAGACTGGTAGAACTTGAAGTTAGTGATGAGATTTGGAAAAAACGAGGCAAAGCGTGTAACTAAATTCGTAAATATGACAATTGGTGTCGACAAATGACAAGGACACGTCATCAAATGCTCTATTCAACTTGACTCATAATACTCGACTTATTTTCGAAGAACGAGATCAAGTGTTATAAACACATAAAAACTATTTAGTTTAGCCCGGGGAACGGGTGACTGGTGCTGGCATTTTTTCTGCTACATTTTACTGATTACAAGGTGACGAAGCCGCGTGAGACTGAGGATGATTTCGGGACGAGGAATGTGTCGCCTCGCGTTTTAGCCTCTGTTTCAGATGTACCTTGGCGTGTCGCTTTTTCTCGTCACTCCTGGCAAATTTCCGACCACACTGGTCGCAACAGAAGGGTTTTTCGCCGGTGTGGGTGCGCACGTGCGTGGTGAGGTGATCACTCCTGGAAAAGGACCGCATGCAGATTCTGCACTGGAAGGGTTTCTGGCCGGTGTGGATTCGGATGTGTCGGGTGAGTTCGTCGCTCCTGGAGAAGCGTCGATCGCATCCGTCCACGGGACAAGCGTATGGCCGCTCGTGGACGGGAGTTTTGCTCGGTCGGTTGGGGTACTTTCGGGGCTTGACGGGAACTAGCCTGAGGGGGAGGGCGCTTTGTTGGTAGACTTGGGAGAGAATTTCGTGGCCCTTGGAAGTGCTGGGATTGTACTCGGCGAGTTGGACGCCTGCTGCTGTTTGGTTTGAGGATTGTTGCGGCTGCTGTTGGACGTTGGTTGGATAGCCGGGGGAAGGTTCTTGTTTGAGGGTGGGTTCTTGGTGGTGTTCTTGGTGATGTTGGTGATGGTGGTGGTGCTGCTGATGGTGGTGGGAGAGGAGTCCGGGGTCGTAGGCTTCTTCGTGAGCGGTTAGCCAACCTGAGGAGGTGGAACTTGGGGTGTCGTGGTAACCGGGAGGCGCTGGTGGTTTCGAATCGACTTGTAGGAGTTCGACTGTTTCGCCGCCGTAGGGACCGGTGTGAAGGGTGGGATGTAGAAAAGGTTGTCCGGTGAGGGTGAGAGTTGGTGAAGGGAGAGAGCCCCAGATTTCTTGATTTGGTGTTTGTGGTTGCAACTGCTGGGCTTGTTGTTGCTGTTGTGGGGTTTGGAGATTGTTTAGCGAGGATGATTGTGTGCAGGTTGTGGTGAAGACCCCGCGGTAGGTTAGAGTAGGTACGTTGCAGATATTTACACTTGAGGATGGAGTTGAGGCAACGGTGGACGTCGAGTGAGGTGCGGAGTAGAGGATGACCCCTCCTTGAAGAATATTGCAGCGGTCCACGTCATCCTGAGACTGGTGTTGTGAGGATGGACTCGTGGAAGGTGCTCCCACCGAGTGATCTTGCGATTCCTGGTGGTGATGATGATGGTGACGATCTCGACTTGCGGAATTCGCGTCTTCATCTTCAACTGTCGTGTCGTCTAGTGAGAGGTCCTCTCCTGTTAAACCACCTGCAATCAACCAAAGGATTTGTTTTAGCTACTTGATCAATAAAACACTTATCAGTAATAATAATAATAATAATAGTAATAATACTGATAATAATAATAATACTAATAATAATAATAATAATAGTAATAATACTAATAATAATAATAGTAATAGTAATAATACTAATAATAATAGTAATAGTAATAATAATAATAATAATAATAATAATAATAATGTAATGGCAATAGTTAATAATATTAATCAAAAACCACAGTCGTGTGAATAGTTAATTCTTTTTGTTTCGTTACCATAATAGTTTTTGGTATTAATTTATTTATTATTATTTATTTATTATTAAATAAATATTCGTTATTTTTAACTGTTATTTTAACTCTTTGTTATTTTTTTTCTATGTTACTTAAACTCTTTTTTTGTTGAAATTGCTACTAATTGTTAATAACTTACAAGTCATTAACAATCTTTGGAAGAATTTCTTTCGAAATTCGTTCTTTCTTTCGTTCTTTCTTTTTTTCGTTCTTTCTGTCTTTCGTTTATTCTTTTTTTCGTTCTTTCTTTCATTCGTTCTTTCTTTCATTCTTTCTTTCATTTTTTCTTTCCTTCTTTGTTTCATTCATTCTTTTTTTTGTTTTTTCTTTCGTTCTTTCTTTCTTTCATTCTTTTTTCATTCTTTCTTTCTTTCATTGTTTCTTTCTTTCTTTTTTTCGTTCTTTCTTTTTTTCGTTCTTTCTTTTTTTCGTTCTTTCTGTCTTTCGTTTATTCTTTTTTTCGTTCTTTCTTTCATTCTTTCATTTTTTCTTTCCTTCTTTGTTTCATTCATTCTTTTTTTTGTTTTTTCTTTCGTTCTTTCTGCCTTTCGTTCTTTTTTCTTTCATTCTTTTTTTCGTTTTTTCTTTCTTTCATTCTTTCTTTCTTTTTTTCATTCTTTCTTTCGTTCTTTCTTTTTTTCGTTCTTTCTGTCTTTCGTTTATTCTTTTTTTCGCTCTTTCTTTCATTCTTTCTTTCATTTTTTCTTTCCTTCTTTGTTTCATTCTTTCTTTTTTTCGTTCTTTCTTTCTTTCATTCTTTCTTTTTTTCGTTCTTTCTTTCGTTCTTTCTTTTTTTCGTTCTTTCTTTCGTTCTTTCTTTTTTTCGTTCTTTCTTTCATTTTTTCTTTCATTCTTTGTCATTCTTTGTTTCAATTTTTCTTTCTTTCATTCTTTCTTTCGTTCTTTCTTTTTTTCGTTCTTTCTGTCTTTCGTTTATTCTTTTTTTCGTTCTTTTTTTCTTTCGTTTTTTTTCTTTCTTTCGTTCTTTCTTTTTTTATTTCTTTCATTCTTTGTTTCATTCTTTCGAATTTTGTGATCTAGAATAAAAAGCGATAAGAAGTGAAAATAGCATAAGCAAGATTGGTAGTGAATGTGTTTTAACGTATTGATACTTTTTTACAGACAAGAATTTTTGTCGTTGGAGGCACAATGAGAAAACGGCAGGAAGAGTCAAGCGATAGAGAATAAAGTCAGTGAGGTTTTATCAAGGAATGAACACCAAGTATATCTGTCGTCTACATCCTGCTTTCTGAAACTTCCTTCCTAACTTCCCCATTGTTACTAAGCAAATCTGAAAAACTTGATGTTGAGAGGACACCACTATTTCCGGTAAATAAATATGATTTACTAGAATTTATTTCTAGTAAATCCTTTTTAATTGGCTCCTTTTAAAGTGCTCCTTTTAAAGGGTTCCTTTTAAAGGGCTCCTTTTTAAAGGGCTCCTTTTTAAAGGGCTCCTTTTAAAGGTCTCCTTTTAAAGGGTTCCTTTTAAAGGTCTCTTTTTAAAGGGTTCCTTTAAAAGGGCTCCTTTTTAAAGGGCTCCTTTTCAAAGGGCTCCTTTTCAAAGGGCTCCTTTTTAAAGGTCTCCTTTTTAAAGGTCTCCTTTTGAAGAGCGTTATTTGTAAGAGAAGATATTGTTTAAAATAAATAAAAAATAAATAACTAATGTTAATTGAATCATTTGTTACAGAGACAAGTGTTAGTGAGTGTTCTGTAAGTTGTTACAGACGAGTTGAGTCAGGACGGATATTTTACATAATTATGTAAGTGATTCTGTACAAAGAATTGGTAGAAAGTATGAAACAAATGGAAAGAGAAAGCTGAAAATTTTCAGAGAAAAGTGGAAACACCCGGGAATGATGTTAAGCCGGTTCATGTTGGAGGGGGGTAATCATAGTAGACGGGGTGGGAGTTGGGGTAGAAGCATGAATGAACCTCGGAAAGTTAGGAGGGGGTGGAGATATAGAAGGCTAGCTGAGAGACTCTCTGAATGTCGGGGTCGCCAAGTATTGATCCGTCGCAGGCAGGTTCGATGTTAGCAGTTTCGCATGTGATATGCTACGTCATCATGAAATTGGACAATACTCTGGAGAATTTCCTAGCTTTTCCGATCACTTTTTCTACAAATTTTGCTCCTTTTTCAATTAGCTTTTCCTTTTTTTTTTAAGTTGACAAAGTAATTTAACATTAGTAGTAATTTTCTATAAATTTTAATGTCTACTTTGATGTCTACTTTGAAGTCTTCTTTTAAGTCTACTTTGATGTCCACTTTGATGTCTACTTTTTCTACTTTTGCTTCCTCACAGGGAAGCATTGTTTAGCTTGTACTGCTTTGACATATACTGTTTTTTAACAATACTTAATATACACTTTTTCGTTTCTTTTTGAACTTGTTTTGAAACTTTTTCAACTTGTGTTTTGAGATCTACCAACTTGTTTTGACATTTGCTTTTTTAAATTCAGTCTCGGTGTCTTTTTTAACTTTTGTTGCTGTTGTATATGCTTGAATACTATTTTGTCCTTTTCAATTTTCATGTCTCTTTAATTTGTTTTAATGGTTAGTGTCTGTAACCCTTTTTTGTATAATTTTTGTTAGAACAAACTAAAGTATATAATTTCCGAACGAGACGACTTGGTGTCAAATTGTTGATAACTAGTTTCAAAATTGTTAAAAGTATAGTCAGTTTCAAAATTGTCAAAAGTTTAGTCAGTTTCAAAATTGTCAAAAGTTCAGCCAGTTTCAAAATTGTCAAAAGTTTAGTCAGTTTCAAAATTGTCAAAAGTTCAGTCCGTTTCAAAATTGTCAAAAGTTTAAAAGGATGGTTCAAATTTCAAAATTATTGAACATCATTGTGTTTCAGATTCACCAAATTGTTAAAGCTTCAATTTTGTTAAAAATACAGTAAATTTTAACTGCACTGTGACCATTTGGTTCCAAATAAAAAACTGATGAGATGACTAATAATTGTTAAAAAGCTATACTTAATGAATCTATCGTTAATTGATCTATCGTTAAAGGATCTATTGTTAATTAATTTATCCTTAGTGGATCTATCGTTAATGAATTTATCCCTAGAGGATCTATCGTTAATGAATTCATCCTTACTGGATCTATCGTTAATGAATTTGTTAGTTGAAGCAAATGGTTGATTGTAGGAATGTAGAGAAATTGACGAAATGAAACGGGAATAAATGACAACTTTTTTGTTAAAGGAAACTGGTACCTGTGATCGGTGGTGGTTCCACGAGGGCAGAGGGGCCGAAAAAGGAGGGCAAATCGCTGCTGGTGGTAACCGGTGTATTGAGATCGCCAGCCTTGTCTTTCTCGTTTTGATCCTGCAAGTTGTCCCTGCAATCATTGATGCATTCACGATCATCTTCGAGTCTGGGATGCCTCTTGTCATTGCAGGAGTCCCTTGGCGAAGTAGGAGCATCAACATCAGAATGCAACCGGTGGTCTTGGTGTCGATGATGATGCGGATGATGATGGTCGTGATGATTGGGATGATCACGATGAAGGGACTGGACATCAGAAGAGTCTGAAGAAGGGACCTGATGAAGAGGCGTACAAGAGCTGAGAGAGAGTGTCGGGACAGCGGCTTTTCCAGATAGAGAAGAGGTATTTGTCGTGAGAGATGAAGTGCCACCAATGCCGGCGGTCGACGTCACTGCATTGTACGTTAGACAGGCGTCAAAGCTCAACTGCACCGTCTGAAGGTTGAAGGTCGCGTGGTGATGATGATGGTGCCCCAAGGGTGGAGACGACAGGAGGAAGGGACTTGTTGCAGCAGCATGGGGTTGCGAGCCCATCACCTCCATACCGTCCATCGTCATCCTCTGAAAGGTTGGGTGCTGCCTTCCTCCTGGACCAGCGAGCCCTTCAGGAGCGCACGTATCCTCTCCTGCTTTTGTATTGTTCAACTCAATTATTATTGCACTCAACAGTTCTTTCTAGACTACCCTGACACTCGCAATAAGTCAGACAATTTTAAAAATTCGAACCGAAATGCTCCCCAAAATAAATGCCGAAATAATTGCCGAAACGTTTCAGGCAAAACAATGCCCGAAACTAGCACATCTAAGATTAAGAATCATGGCCACAAGTTTTCATAAACACACCCGTTTCTCTGATCCTTGACAAAACTAAATGGCACAAATAAAAATCCTATGTTTTGCTCGGAGCTCAATAGAACACCACCGTCCGCACCACTGTCCGAGAACGAAAGTGACGTGAGCACGCGCTCGCTTGCCCGCCCGCGTTCGCACCCGAACTCTTCTCTTCGTTTCTTGCCTCCTCTTCTCGTTTGACGAGACTCTCGTCGCACGATCGCACCGGTCGACGAACCGACCGGGTCCGAGACCAAGTCTTCTCGCGCTCTTGCCTCTTTTTTACTGACTGAGAAAACTCTCAAAGCGCCTCCTTTGGAATTCTTCAAGAGTATGCTGATTGGTGTCCTGCTTCGTTAAGACAGACACTGCGGGGGAGGAATTCACGAGTGAGAGACTTGGCTCGAAGCGAGTTGAGAGCCTACGAGAGAAGCCGGATTCAAAAGCGCCTAGCCAGTATTATTTCTGTAAAGGTTCTTGTGTATGCGAGCATACGTGGCCTCGACGCGGAGTGCGTGTGCGTAATCGGTCTCGCGTATAGAGTATAGGACACGCGATGCGTGGGGGTCGCGCACGAACTGAGCTAAGCGGCGGCGCGCCCCGTAGTTTTATGAATGGACCACGGAGACTGTCCCATATTTGGAAGCGCCGAGCGGTTGCCAGCCAATCCTCGTTCTTCGTACCTATCTATACACGCGTGTGTATATGCTGGTAATTCTCCTCTCCTGCTGTCCCCACTATTGCTCGGTGCGCACTTCCCCGCACTCTTGGTTCTTCGGTTCTCCAGTGACGTCGAGAATTGTGACGTAGATCTGCGGCGCACGACCGCTCTCCCACCCACGCAACTCTCTATGTGTGCGTCCGCAACTGCACGCGAGAAGTATCACGATTCGATTCACTCGATTCGCCTTTACACTGCCATGGACCACTTGGTTCACTGTTTCAAGTTTTGAGCCTGGCTTTCGAAATTGACCGCGATGTTTGCGTCCTCTCTTTAAACATGCGCAGTAAAGGGTCTTTCAATTCAAGCTACGAGATCATTTTCTTCGTCAATTCAATGTTCGTTTCGTGCTTCAATTTTCAGTTCATGCTTCAATTTTCCGTTCATGCTGCAATTTTTAGTTCATGCTTCGATTTTCAGTTCCTGTAATAGTTTGCTGTGATTTTTAGAGATTTTTAGATTCACGAGGGAAAGATTTTATGATTTTTAGCTCATTTTGTTGGCAATTTTCACTTGCGAATGTTAGAGTGGTTTTCTTAAAGGGGATAGAAGACTAGCTTGATAAATAATTTCGTGCAAAAACGTTCTGCGGATGTACAAGGGTTTAATGTTTCTGTTTGGTTTCGTTCTTCTTTCGTTAGATTTTTCATTCTTCGTCTTCTTCTCCTTTTTCTCCTTCTTCTTCTTCTTCTTCTTCTTCTTCTTTTCCTTCTTCTTTTTCTTCTTTTTCTTCGTCTTTTTCTTTTTCTTCTTTTTCTTTTTCTTTTTCTTCTTCTTTTTCAATAGGTAGCCTTGGTGTGGCCAATTCAATTACACAAATATTTTTCATTCAAGTCAATAAATAATAGCATCAGCCTTTAAATCAGGAGTCAATATGTACAAACAAAAAACCCCAAACGACGAAACTGGAAACTTAGAATGTTGAGAATTAGAATTACTTAGAATTCCATTTGTTGAAATGTTCATCAACTTTTTGATGGGTATCTAATTCCTTCAAGACATTTTCAACACTGCGTGATAAATATCTTGTTTCTGGAAGTAATATCCTGATAAGGTTAAGGATTTCCTGATAAGGTTAAGGATTTCCTGATAAGGTTAAGGATTTCCTGATAAGGTTAAGGATTTCCTGATAAAGTTAAGGATTTTCTGATAAGGATAAGGATTTCCTGATAAGGATTGATAAGTAGTACATTCTCTGGAGATCTTTAGATTCTGAAGGCAAATTCGAATATTCCCTGATGAATATCTAATGTCCTGGAGATATTTTCAGCATCCGGTGATGAATGTCTCATTCCCTGAAGATATTTCCAACATTCCTGATGAATATCTTATTAATTGAAACAATAATTCCTGATAAATATCTAATTCATTGAAACAATGATTCATGATGGACATGTAATTCATTGAAAGAATGATTCCTGATGAATGTTTAATTCATTGAAACAGTGATTCCTGATGAATGTTTAATTCGTTAAAACAATGATTCCTGATGAATGTTTAATTAATTGAAACAATGATTCCTGATGGACATCTGATTCTTTGAGTATATTTATAACATTTCTTGATGATTTCTGACACTGAAAATGTTTTCAACATTCCCTGATGATTCTTCTGAAAGAATATCCAATTCTCCAAGCAGTGTTTAATCTTCGTCAAAAATCGTCAAAAATCATCAGACGCAAAAATCTCGAGGTTTCCAAATCCTTTACATTCGAACATTCTCTAATGAAACAAGACACTATCAAAGAATTAAAAAATTTCACTGATCAACAACCATCTTCAACATCTTTTTTAATTATCCTCTGGGTCATTCCAAAAAAAATCGTCTAGACCCGGTTGCTCGATAATTTTAATTTTGCCTGAAATTAACATACTGTTTTTCTATGTAATTCAATTATTATTCAAGATTTTATAGGGTAAAATACCTTCGATATCTAAAGAAAAACTGTTTTAAAGATTTTTTTGTGTGTTAAAAAGTGGCACTTGCAGCATGTTCAAAAAATCTATTAAAAACCTAATTTTCATTAAAAATTTAAATAGATTTTAAAACTAAAATAATCTTGAATAACAAAATTTATGTTTAAGCATAAAAACTTTTGATTAAAAGCTTATTTAAAGTATTAAAATAAATTAAATATAAACGCTAAAAAAAGTCAAAATTTCAATTTTTTTACATTAAATTTTTCCTATGATAAAATTTTAAAATGAGGTAAAATGCATATTTTTAAGTAGATAAATAAATAATTTGTCAAATACAACCAAAAATTTTTAAAATTACTTGCCTAAATATATAAAAAAGAGACTTGAAATTCTAGAAAATCACTAAAATGATAATTTTCTTTGAATAGAAAAAAAGAAGTATTGTTTTTAGCCCATTTTTAACTGGAACCGTTTACATAAGTATCAATTTGGACTGATTTTAAGTCCAAGAAATGACTTGGTCTTGTTTTAAGCCACAAAATTAACTGATTCTGTAAACGGTTTAAGACTTTCTTTTTTCTGTG
>WNHD01002839.1:0-13974 GCA_011057455.1 Ganaspis sp. Gsp50 | reverse complement strand
AAATGTGCTCTTTCGAATCATGTATTTATTATAACTTTGTCGTAATTAAAAACACGTTAAAATCTTATTTTTATTTTTTAATTAACATGGGAGCTAATAGAGAACTTGAACTTTAAACTCGTTTTTCTCAACATTGTTTTTGACACTTCCAACTCTGAACCCTTTCAAGTTGATGAATTTTTCATCTAGAGGGGTCTAAGACCTCTTAAAATGTTCAAAATCCAATCAAGAATATGCTCATATAGATAAGTCCAATAGTGCCAAAGTGGTCCCTTTTCATGCGGACGTACACAAATGAATAGTTTAATAGTTAGTTTGACAACAAACCTGATAAGCAGGTCCTGTCGATGACTGGCTTTGGTTTTGTCCAAAATGCTGATGATTTCGGTATCCAGTTGTATTACAAGTGGCTTGGCCGCTCATCAAAGATCCTCGTGGCAATCCTAATCCAAACAGATCCGAAATCGACATATCTATCAAGAGAAAAGAAAAGAGATAATTATTAAATCCTTACACACTTCAAGACGCAAAGAATCTTCTAACCTAAGTCGACAAAAAACGGTCAACAAAGATCTAATGATGGTAATGAAATTTTAAATGTTTTTTTCGTTTATGAAAAACTGAAAAGAACTTTCCTTTTTATCTCATTATTGTAATAGAAGGGATCACAGTCGTCTTTCAGGTGCAAAAGGGGATTTTAGAAAAAAGAAAAAAAGGACATTGTAATATTTCAAACTTACTTTCACAAAAATTAATTTTTTTCCAAAAAAGCTCTTTGTATTTAAAGCATTTGCGTTTGTTTAATTTTTCTCACGTGAATTGTGATAACAGGTTTTCCATTTTTCTTCCATTTTTTAACATAAATTAAAAATTTGTTTTTTTATCAACACTCTACAATAAAGTGACTTGATGCTTATTAGAAAAATAATTTCGTATAGAATTTAAATGACTAAAGTTAATTATTTTTAATTTTTAAACCATTTAAAGTATTTCAAGTTTCTTTAACAATATTTTGAAGTAATTTCAATCAATTTTAATTATTTTGAAGTAGTCTGAAATATTTTAAAGTATAGTTTTAAGTATACTGAAATATTTTAAAGACTTTTGATTATTTTTAGATATTTTAAAGTATTTTAAAATATTTTGAATTACTGGAAAGAATTTGGAAATACTTTAAAGTAATTTTAAGTATTTAAAAATATCTTGAAGTATTGGGAAGTATTTGTAAACATTTTAAAGTAATTGTAAATTTTTAAAAATATTTTCAAGCATTTTGAAATATTATGAACTTTTTGTCCAGTTTTTAGTATTTTGAAACATTTTAAAGACATTTTTAGTAATATTAAATATTTTGAAAAATTTTTTATTATTGGAAGTATTTGAAAATATTTTAAAACAAATTCTAACTATTTTTAAATATTTTGAAGTATTTTAAAGTACTCTAAAGTAGTTTAAATACTTTTAAAATATTTTTAAAACATTTAATACCCTATTTAATACTTCCAATACTAATGTTTTTAAAAAATTATTAACTTTTAAAACATTGTTCAATTTAAAATGTTCAATACTATTTTGAAGTGTCTTTAAATATTTTGCATTCTTTTAAAGTAATATCAAATATTTTGAAGTATTTTAATGTAATCTTAAGTATCTTAAGGTAATTTTAATTATTTTGGAATATTTTAAAGTAGTTTTAAGTATTTTTAAACATTCTGGAAAATTTCAAAGGACTTTTAAGTATTTTGAAATATTTAAGAGACATTTTAAGTATTTTTAAATATTTTGAAGTATTGGGAAGTATTTAAAAATATTTTAAAGTAATTCAAAATATTCTTAAATATTTTGAAGTATTGTAAAGAATTTTAAAGTATTTTTAATTATCTTGAAGTAGTTTTAAATATTAAAAGTATTTTGAAGTACCTAGTCTCATGTATTATTGTTGAAAAATTATAAAAAAATACTTATTGAAAATTAGGGGAAAAATACTTGATTTTAGGTGTTTTATTGAATTTTCTTTAAAGAAAAGGGAAAATAAGGGGGAAAAGGGGGATTAGGTAAAAAAGGGGACCAACTGTGATCCTTGAATACGTTTTTTTTTCTGTTTACAAAAAATGAATAAACAATTTTTTGCTACATATTTTCAAATATTGTTTGCAACTTTAAAAAATTTTATTTTGCCTTATCCTTTTACGCAGTTTGTAAATAATTACCGAAACAATGATTCCTTAATCAAAAATGTGTTTTTGTTTTTTGTAAACGAAAAATAAAACGTTTTGAACTTCAGTATCGTAACACACGGGAAGATGTGCAAGAGTAGAAGCGTGCAGGCTTGAGTCTGACAAAATCTTGAGTCATATCACTAGTTTTGGACAGAAAGTGTTCAATAAGAACTTTCGATGGATAACTAAAAATACAACTGGGTCATATGAATAATTTTCTCATTCTATTTTCTAACCCACAATTTAACCTATTTAAAAAACAAATAATATGTGATTACAAATTCTATAAAAAAAATTGATTCTCAAATTATCCGCAAATTGTAAACAAAATAGACTCGACTGCCGCGGGACCACAACTAAAAAAAACAAACAGTACAACTTTTGTAAATTTAGCAACAAATTATTTCAATTTGGATTATAATTTATAATTAATGAGCTACGTTAATAAATAAAATGAATTTGAAAAATAAAAGCAATTTCACTAAAGAATGTCAGTGTTTCAACAAATTTCCAACGATTTCCAAATGTTTTAATATATTTTTTTAATTCAAAAATGAATATTTCAATATTTTGTAAGAATATTACTCTTGATATTATTAAGGTTTTTGGAAAATAATTTTCTATAGAATTTAAATTACTCAAGATCATTATTTGTAATTTTAAAACCATTTTTAGGTATTTTTAAGTGTTTTTAAATATTTTCAGGTATTTTAAAATAGTTTGGAGTATTGGGAAGTATTTGGAAATATTATTAAGTATTTGGAAATAGATTAAAATAATTTTGTATATTTTTAAGTAGTCTGAACTATTATAATACTTTGTAAATATGTCAAATACTAATATTTATAAATGAATTATATTAACATTTCTTTTAAAGTATTTTAAAGTAATTTAAGTAAAATTAAATATTTTATTTTATTATTTTTTTTATATAATTAACGGGACAAACCCTTTAACTAAAGACTGAAAAGTTACAAACCGCAAATTTTGAAATTTTTAAAGTGTTTTTAAATATTTTCAAGTATTCTCAAATATTTTGAAGTATTGGAAAGTATTTGGGAATATTTTAAAATAATTTTAAGTATTTTGAAATATGTTAAAGAAGTTTTCAGTATATTTAAATATTTTTATTTAATTATTTTTAAGTATTTGTAAGTGTTCTTAAATATTTTGAAGTATTTAAAAATACTTTGTAGTATTTTAAAATATTTTAAAGCAATTTTCAAATATTTTGGAGTATTGGGAAGTATTTGAAGGTTTTCTTCAGTAATTTCTAGTTCTTTTTTGTAAAAGAAAGTATAAAATTTTGGTAAAATTTAATAAACATAAAGTAAAGAAATTAAATAAAAAAAGTAAATTTCCCTAATATAAAGAAAATTCAATGAAATCTCCATGATTGAATAATGAGATTCCATGCGAATTCCAGGTATTCCAGGTTTCTTGTTATAGAAACCCAGAAGGTATTCCAAATTTTATTTTATTTCTTGATTTTTTTATTTATAAAACATGAAACAATTATAATAAGGTGCATGAAAAAAATAGCATTACTATAATACGGGCATTTCATACCAACTCAACATATTGAAATTCGCATTTTTTACTATGCTGACATTTTTTATAAAGTGTTTCAAAAGTTATAAATTTTTCAAAATTTACATTTTTTTATCCTCATATTATGAGGAGAGAAAGAAAGTTAAACTTTCTTTAAAAATTCATCAATTATTTTGAATTATTTTTTGAATTGTGTGCATTTAACTGACCTTTCCAAAAAAGTGCAAAAAATTTATCAAAAATTATTTACTTGATTTTTTCTAATTTATAGCATAAAACGTTTAGTTTAAAAACTGCTTCGATTTTTGTTTAAAAAATTTTCAAAAAACTACTTTTTTTTACACACATTTTTGTCAATAGGTAGTACTAATTGTAAGCCGAGTCTTTTCCAATAGGTTTGGCAAAGTATATTAAAAAGCTTGCAATAATATTTTACGTGAGCTTGCGATCATCTTCTTGTTGAAACTTTCGTGCAAGCTTTTTGGTTAAGATTGCAACAATAATTTGTGAAAGCTTGCAGAAAGCTTGCAGTAAGCTTTTTGCATAAGCTTGCGAGAATACTTTATTCGAGCTTGCGATAAACTTTTTGTGCGTGCTTTTGTGCAAGCTTGCAGCAATTTCTCGTGCAAGCTTGCGGCAAGAATTTTCAAAAAGCTTGCGATAATATTTTGTGAGCTTTCGAACATTTTCTTGTTGAAGCTTTCGTGCAAGCTATTTGGTTAAGATTGCAACAATTATTTGTGAAAGCTTGCAGAAAGCTTGCAGTAAGCTTGCGAGAATACTTAATTCAAAATTGCAATACAATTTTTGTGCAAGCTTGCAACAATTTCTCGTGCAAGCTTGCGGCAAGCATTTTTAAAAAGCTTGCGATAATATTTTATGCGAGCTTTCGACAATCTTCTTGTGCAAGCTTTTTAGTTGAGATTGCAACAATTATTTGTGAAAGCTTGCTGCAATTATTTGTGAAAGCTTGCAGCAAGCTTTTTTATGAGCTTGCGAAAACATTACTATACAAATAAAGAAATCAACAAACTTTCCAATTTTTTAATAAATAAAGAATAATAAAATTTTAAGAATGAAAGAATAAAAATTTCGTTCATTTGGACATTTGAGAGATTCAATTGAATAAAAAAAAATAATCAACTTACCATCCATACTGGAATTCTTCGACAATGAGCAGGAATTATCATAATTAGAATGATTGGAGTGATAAGACGTTGAGGGTGGAAGGTCTAGCATTAAATTGCTTATTGATTGCAGCTGATGAAGCTGTTCACGTTCACGAGTTTGCTGTTGCAATTTCTCCCGATGAATCTCTCGTTCACGCTGCTGGAATTGAAGTTGTTCCCTGTCACGATTGGGGTGTGGAATCTGCAGTTGATCACGATCACGAGTCGTTTGCAAAAGTGACAGCGGTTCCCGCTCTCTCTGTTGCTGCAGCTTCATTGGATCTGTCGTTCTTTCTCGCTGGGACATTTGTATTGCTTCCGACTGCTGCAGCGGATCACGCTCACGGTGCGAGTCACGAGATTGCATCTGCAAATTTTGCGATTCACTTCGATCTAGAGCTTCTACTCCAGACCCTCCATCGGACTCGTACGACAATCCCAACTACAGAAAAAAAACAAAATCCATTAAAGTCGAAAAATATAAATATTACATTTGTATTTTCTTTTTAGTGCAACTTCTCAAATTATAAGACTGACGTTTGCAACGTTTTCTCGTTTTTGAGAAACTAACAAGAATCAGAATTCATAAGTTACTTTGCGTTTTCTTTCTAACCTCAAAAAGCAAGAAATTTAAGTTAAAATTGTTGTAGAATTTGTAAAAACTAAATAAATAGTGCAAAACTTACACTTTTGTAATCTTTCAAGTATTATCTTTAATTTAGTCCAAGCAAAATTAAAAAATATTCAGTAGTTCCCGAGATAAGACTCCAAACGTGCGCGCGTGTAAATCGGCTGAGCGTTAGAAGCCATTACTTTCAGGTAAAATTTCAGTTTGGCCGAATTACATGCGCGGACGTTTTGATTCATATCTCGGGAACCACTGAATATTTTTTAAGTTTTCTGGGCTTGAATTAAAGGTAATACTTCAAAGATTTTATTAGTTTAATTTTCGCATTTTTAAAACAGTTTTTACAAATTCTAGAACAATTTAAACTTAAATTTCTTGTTTTTTGAAGCACGAAAGAAACCTCCAAGTAACTTTTGAATTCTGACCTCGGATTCGGATTCAGCGACCCGAAATACATATGATTATGGAATGAGTAGCGGGGTTTCTACAAATTATTCTTCACAAAATTCCATGAATTTTCCATGATATCCATGAAAAAAATAGAAACATTTCCATATTTATTAATTTACTTTTTAACTAAAAAAATGATTTATCAATATTTTGTAAGAATTTAATGTACTTTTAAAATAATTCCTTTCTGAAATAATTAGATGAAAGACTGAAAAATTCGATGACTTGTCAGTGATGTCAAAATGTTGACATACTTTAACAATTTCGACGAGGTTTACTTTAAAACGACGAGGTAAATTTAAAATTTTAATATAGAACCTGAGGATGATGACGAATCTAGCTCGAACTTACAAAAATGGCATAAAAATTGTTTTATGTTTATAATCTTTCCGCTGATCGAATTTTTCAATTTTTCATTTAATCTACTTTTGAAATAATAAAAGTTTTATAAAAATAATTTTCTATGGAATTTAAATGACTCAATATCATTATTTTTAATTTTAAAACCATTTCAAGTATTTTGAAGTGTATTAAATATTTAGAAGTATTTTTAAATGTGAAGTAGTTTTGAATATTTTGGAGCAGCTTTTGAAGTATATTTTAATATTTTCAAAATATTTAAAATAACTAATATTTTAAAATAGTATTTAGAAATATTTTAAAGTAATTGTAAGTAATTTAAGATATTTTAAAGGATTTTGAAGTAGTATGAACTATTTTAAAGTAATTTTAAGTATTTTTAAATATTTTCAAGTATTTTCAAGTACTCTGAAGTATTTTTAAATATTTTCAAGTATTTTCCAGTACTCTGAAGTATTTTAAGATAATTTGAAGTTTGGAATATTTTAAAGTATTTTTAAATATTTGAAGTATTTTGAAGTAGTCTAAAGTATTACTGTTGAAAAATTATAAAAACAAAACTTTTGGAAAAATAGGGGAAATGGGGAGAAAAGGGGACGAACTGTGATCCCTGTATTAAAACCATTTTAAATATTTTGAAGTATTTTGAAGGACTCTGAAGTATTTCAAATGCTTTTAAAACATTTTGAAAAACTATAATATTTTAAAATCTTCTTATATTTTATTTAATATTTAAAATACAAATATTTTTAAAAACTTTGAAATATTTTGAAGTCTTTTAAAGTAATAAAAAGTATTTTGAACAATTATAAAGTAGCATTAAGATATTTAAATATTATGAAGTATTTTTTAATGTTTTCAAATCTTTTTAAATATTTTGAAGAATTGGGAAGTATTTGAAAATGTTCTAAAGCATTTTTAAATATTTTTAAGTATTTTAAAAAAGGTTCGAAGTATTTTGAAGTAGTCTGAAGTATTTTAAAGTAGTTGTAAGTATTTTGGAAAGCTTTAATGGCATTTTAATCAATTTTAAGCATTTTGAAATATTTTGAAGTAGTCGGAAGTATTTTGTAAATTTAAGTATTTTCAAGTAATCTGGGATCCGATATATTTTGAAGTATTTTGAAAGATTTCAAAAACTTTAAAGTATTTTTAGATATTTTGAGGTATTTTAAAATCTTTTGAATTATTGGGAAGTATTTGGAAAGATTTTAAAGTAATTTTAAGTATATTTAAATATTTTAAAATATTTATAAGTATTTCGAATGTATTTTTAAATCTTTTTATAATTGTTTTTAAATATTTTGAAGTATTGAGAAGTATTTAAAAATATTTTAAAGTAATTCAAATTATTTTTAAATATTTTGAAGTATTGAAAAGAATTTTAAAGTATTTTTAATTATCTTGAAGTGGTTTTAAATATTTAAAGTATTTTTAAGTATTCGCAAGTATTATTGCTGAAACATTATAAAAAAAAAACTTATTGAAAATTAGGGGAAAAATACTTGATTTTAGGTGTTTTATGGAATTTTCTTTAAAGAAAGGGTTTAGTAGTTTAAGTTTATTTAAATATTTTGAAGTATTGGGAAGTATTTGGAAATACTCTAAAGTATTTTGAAGTATTTTAAAATAATTTTTTAGTAATTTTTAAAAATATTTTAGTTTAAAAATTTTGTAATTTTAATATTTTGTAATTTTTAAAATATTTTGAAATAATCTGTAGTATTTTAAAGTATTTTCATTTTATTTTATATGATTTATTTTAAATACATTTGCGGGCATAAAATTGCCCTTTGACTTATTTTATTTAGAAATTAGCGGGACAAGTCCTTGGCCTATAACTAAAAAAATACAATCGGCATCATATTCGAATATTTTAAATTGAATAACAATACTAGTGTGGCTCACTTAATTTAAGCTTAGCAGTAAAGAAAGTAAATAATCATGTAAATTACATTTTATTATTGTGAGATGAAATTAATATTAATTATTTGCTTTATTATTATTTTGAAATTTGAAATATTTTTACAAATTTTTAAATATTTAAATATTTTTAAGGGTTTTTAAATATTTTAAAGTAATAATTTTAAGTATTTTTAAATATTTTAAATAAAGTTAAAATATTTTGAAGTAATATGAAGTATTTTAACTCGTATTTTAAAATAGCTTTCAAGATTTTAAGTATTCTCATTTTATCGATTATTGTTTAAAAAGAATTATTATCGTATTTCCAATTCATTATTTTTTAACATAATTTTCATTTATCTAAAAATATTTGAATTCAATTTTTTATATAGAACAATAGTTTTTTTCATCGTTTTTTTTAAAGTTTTATATTATCGAATATTATATCAAATATTCTATTGAATATTTTATCCAATATTTTGGTGAATATCTTTTTATATTTTTGACTCAGCTTCAATTTTACACAAAAAATAAAAGAATATAGAAAGAAACTTTCCTATTTAATTTAAATTCTTTTTTACTTTTTTTCGAAATTTAATCTTGTTTCAACAGGGTCAAGTCTGAGGAAAAAAATCATGTCATAACAAAAATCTCGATGTTTTTTTAAAATCTTCCATAAGGCTAAAAAAGATTAAAAAATTTTATTTCTTCCTGAGTAAAAACAATTTTTTGTTCTACTCATTATAACTCTAGACCAAAATTAAAAATTATAAATTAAAAAATATTAAATGTCTATAGTAAATTGTAAACCTATCAAAAAGTTGCGATTTGTAACTTAGTTTTTAATTAAAGGGTTTTTCGCCTTTATTTTTATATAAATAAAATTAGAAATAAAAATCAAAACAAAAAAATAATTTTTCAAACAATAATTTTACTTTTAATTTAAAAAAGTTTCCTTTAAAGAAATAACGAGAGAATATTTATTTATTTTATTTTTTATTTATTTATTTATTCTGGTTTACAGATTTGACATTACAAGATATTATTTTAATAATAAATTATTATTAATAATATTCTGCTCTTAAGACAAGATTTTTTTATTTCATCAAATAAAAAAAGAAATAAAAAGAAAAGACTCGTGTGTGCAAAATAATGTCAATTTATGAATATTTTCATTTTAAATAATTAAGGAACAAAATAAATATTTAAACTACTACTTTTTTCGCATTAATCGTTTTTACAATTTTTTAAATAATTGATTGATCCGATTTCTTTTAAATTTAAATAAATTGCATCTAATTTATTTGGATTCTTTTTTTATTTACTTAAATTGGATTTAAACTGCTTTATTCATTTATTTGAAAAGTAAACAAACTACAGAAAAATTGCCAATTTTTTTAATTTTAAAGAAATGAATGGACAAAATTAGGTTTTAAAAAAAATAGCCAATATTTTGAAAATCTGAAAATAGACTGTTTTTTCAGTTTTCGAAAAAGAAAAAAAAAAGTTACAAAGCTTAGTGACATTTATGTTTAGTTTGAAATATAAATAAGAAAAATATACTTAGAAGCATTAATTATCACTAATTAGGGATCATTAGCTAATAATTAATATTTTGAAATGTTTATTTCATTCATCTAATCTCACTGCAAAAGTAATTAATTGATTTATGAAAGACCAGGTTTGTGGGAAAATTAAAATCAATCGCATTTCAAACAGGTAGACAAAAGCTCAATTTTCCTGGAAATTGACGATTCAAATTTGAAAGGTGATTTTGAAAACGCAGATGTTTACGAAGGGTATAAAGTTAGTTGAACAATATCTTTGTCATATAGGATTTCAGGAAAACCAATAAAATTTTCCAAATATGCTCAATTTATTTCTTCACTCATTTTTCCTACAATCATAAAATTTCACATTTCAAAATTTCAACTTGTTACAATAATTCTTTCCAACTTTTCAAATTATGAACACATTTTCAATTCTTTGAGAATTATATGCTTTTTTTCTTATAAATTTTTATATTTCAATTTTTGACCTTTGGATTTTTTTAATCAAGAATAAAAAGCATTAAAATTATAATTTCAGAATGCAAAATTATCGTAAATAAATATATAAAAAGATTAGACACTATGTAGAAAATAATTTTAAACTGTAATATAAATTAAAAATTATACATATATAAACAAAAAAATTAATTGAACGTAGAAATTCTCAGTGTGACAATTTTGTTCAAAAGATTTTCCACTAGAAATTCGTTTGCAAAATAAAATTTTGAAAAGCAAAAATTTGTGAAAATAAAGTTAAAAAATGAAGATTCTAAAGGGAGACAAATTTTGTGATTGGAATGCAAACTTTTTTATTTTTTAAAATATACATGATCAATGTTATGCAGTTGCAACAATGTTTAAAGTTTTTCGAAAATTTAACGTTTATACAAACTGTTTTTTTTTAAATAATTAAAAATAATAAAATTTATAAAATAATTATAAAAAAAAGTATAAATTAATTATAACTGAAAGCCTCGCTAAAAGCCTAAAAACGTTTTTATACTATTCAGAATTTATCGATTTTTAAAAAATTGTGGAAAATAATTTTAAAAATAATTTACAAGGTACATTAACGTTAAATTAAATTATTTCATTATTTAAAATCATTTTATAACAATTTTATTTTATACTTGGGGGTTTATTTTCAATTCCAACCCTTTTCTTTTATTTTTAATCTTCTTTTTATTTTTAATTTTTGTATCTTGTTTCAATTTATCTATTTATTTATATTCTATTTATAAAATTTACAATTATTCAATTATACACATTTTTAATTTAACTATTATTATAATATTACTACATATTTATAACATAATTATTACATAATTATTATAAAATTATTATATAATTACCAGATAATTGTTTTAAATAATATTTTCAATACTGAACTTCTAACTACGCCGTAAAAGATTTGATCAATTTGAGAATCTCCTCAGCTCATTAATAACACAGAACCTCGTGTTTACAAACAAACTCTCGAAGGTCTCATTTATTTCAAGCCTAAAGGAGCCACAATTCGTAGAAAATGTTTTAAAAAAATTCCAACAGAAGGAACGTGGGAAATCTTTCTCAAAAAAACAGACTGTCCCGTTAAAAAAATCGGATACCCGAAAAGAAATCATGTTATAACACGTTTATTACAATTACGTGAAATCTATCAATTATCACACAATTATCCAAAACAAAAGCACTTGAGAGCCGACATTTTCTTTGTTCTTGAAATGTTTTCCTTTTATTAAATTTTACTAAATTACTAGACTAGATTCCAAAAATACACGCACAAATATTGAAATTTTAAGTTTTTTACAAGGAAAAGAGCAGGATTGAAGAAATTATTTTACTCACCTGTTGAAGCAGCAGTGGCATCTTGGGTCTAATTGCACGTTTTATTCAGCAAAAATGGAAAATGTTTAATAGAAAAAGGACTTTTCGAAGGAATGAATGAAATAAATTATTAAATAGTTAATTTAGGACGAACAAAAAAAGGGACACAGAAATGAAAAAAATGCCGACTTGAACCAGCAAGATCCCTAATAATAGGGAAAGAGGTTCGTCGACTGATGACCGCACCAGTCCATTTATTTTCCACTGCCAATGATGAATCTTTTCTTTTCTTCTTCGTTAATTCAAGTCCCGAACTTGCAACACTTTTCCACTCCTTCGCGATCTGATTTCGCTCCGCGAACTGAGAATCAAGTCGGCCGGCCGGCGGGATTCGGATTTTTGGAGAAGTGTGCGATATTGACAGTGTTGCCACTCTTCGCGCGAAAAAACATTCGACCGCCAAAGTCCCAAGGATTTAATTCGGTACTTTTATATTCTTTTAATTCGTGACCTGCAACTTTTCTTTAAATAAAGTTTCATGTTCTTTTTTTAATAATTGCTTTTCTTAAAGTTCAAGTAAGGAGAAATGAAATTGCTTTAATATTTTAATATAATATAGTAATAATAAAATAACACAGAAGTCGTCAAATTTATGCGACCAATCAGAGAAAAGCTCTATGCTCTTGGCCAATCAGCAACGAGAAGGGGGAAGAGAGAAAAAAGAGTAATAAAATTGATGTTCAGTTTTAGAAAGAAATTGCAGAGGACTTTTTTGTCTAATTTTTTTATACAATTTAATGCAAAAAGTGATTTTTTTAATCTTTTAGGATGTCCCTTATTGTGATTGCAACAGATTCGAGAATTTATTGTATTTATTCTTGATGTTGAAAATAAAGAAGAAAAGCGGAAATTAAATATCTTGGAAAACGCTCAATTCTTTGTTTTATTCTATTCAATTTTTTTTACGAAAAATCAATAACGAAGATCTTAACAACGAATAGTTTTTGTTTGAAAAAGCGTTGCTTTTTTTAATTTTATACCCAAGCTTTTTTACATACAGATTTATTTTTTTAAAAAATGAAAATCGGTTTAAAAATACATAATTAAAAACAGGTTCTTCGTTTTTTAATAAATATTTTTTGTTAACAAAAAATGTAACAATAATAAATAGACATATAAATAATAAATATTTTGTATAAAATAATCAAATATATACACAAAATAACATTCTAATACGGGAAATAATTCAAAAATTAGCTTAAAATATTAGAATATTGCATAAGTCTGATTTTATAAATTTTTATTCATTTATTTAACAAAGAAACAGGGTAGAGAAAAATTGCGCTTTTTCTATAAAATTAAACAATATTTTAGTTTTTTTTGTAATAACTATTATTTTTATAAAGAAATATTTTTGATCGCAAATGATTTGAAAAAGCAAATTGTTTTATTCAAATTTTTATTTACATTTTTATTTAACAATTTTGCTACAACAAAAATCCATTCATTTTATTTTTAAAGGAAAACATTTTTGCAATATGCAAATGTTTAGAGGTCATTTTGAAAATAAAATACTTAAGAAATTGGAATCATAATTTTTAATAAATAAGAGATAATAAAAAATAAAGTAGAAAAAAATGTTCCAGTAATAAATCATTTTAATGATTTAAATTTTAATAATTTTATTTCAAAATTATCTTGTAAAATCATTGAAATTCAGAAACATTAACAATAATTTACTGGGAAATTTTTGACGCAATTTTCGAGAGAATAAAATAATCAATACCGATCTTACTAAAATGTAAAATTAGTGATTCTGGCGATTTAACGCAAAAAATCCAACCATTTATTATCGATCTTTTTAAAATAAATAATCTTGCAAAATTTTGGGACGTAAAATGATTAATAGGTATTTCATTAATTTTCATATTTGAATAGAAAATTCAAAATAATTGTTATCGAGAAAATGCAACAATAAAATGCTAAAAAATAACACGACTTTAATGAAATGATTAAAGGTACTCAAATTGTAAAAAATTCGACTTTAAAACAAATTAAAAAACGAATTATAGAGATCGATAAAATACTGATCATTTAAACATTACTTTTTGTCTTCTTTTCCGAATGTTTTATAATTATTTTTTGCAGATTTTATAATCTTTTATCTAAATTTCACAAACTGGTAATTGTTTTAAACAATTTAATTCTTAACAATCGACACACGGAAAAAAATAGTTCGATATTTATTCCCAAAATCGTACAAGAATGGCGGATACGGGAATAATTCATTGAATACTGTGAAATTTTCAAGAGAATGC
>WNHD01002838.1:0-13975 GCA_011057455.1 Ganaspis sp. Gsp50 | reverse complement strand
TTTGTTGCAAATTTGCCTTAAGAGCGTCCCTAATCATATCCAAAAAGAAAATCAGAGGTGCAAGAGAATCAGGGTTAAATTTAGTCGAGGACCGCCGTGTATAGTAATTTAACAATTTAATTTATCATTTGTTTTTATGTAATACAAATATTACAGGCGAAGATTTTACCCCTAAAAATCTTTTTAAGCCGATATAGCAAAATAGGTGTCAAATATTTCTCGATATGGAATGTATATACCGCAAGTGTTAAAACGATGATTAACACTTGGGTATTGTTACTTGCAAGATATAGCAAGCATAGCGCACGGTGGTCTGGTAAACATTTTAATTAAAGTAAAAATGTGGCCATAATTTCTTTGCGTTACTTTATAGTGTATACAAAAACAAAACAAAACCACCCCAAGTTGCATCTTGATTTGCTCATTTACATGTTTTACACCATTTTGAAAATTTTAACGCATTAGAAATTTAAAACGAGGACGAGTCTTCCCGCGATCTCGGAGTAATTTTCTTATATAATTTGTGATCTTATGACCAAAATATTGCTTTAATATCTGAGGCATTTAGATTATTGGGCTGTTTGCTTTGTACTGCCTGGAAATTTTTTAACATGAACACTTTAATTGTTTTATATAATGCACTTATAAGATTTAACTTAGAATATGCTGCAATAGTTTGGTGGCCTCGTACAAAAAAGTACTTGGATGTTATTAAGGGAATTCAAAAAAAAATTTCTGAAGTATCTGCCCTTTAGACCTGAGAAGATTTATCCTATGCGTGGATCTAAATATTTTACTCTCAGCCAGCAATTCAAATTTTACACTCTTAAGGATCGAAAACCTATTGCATTGTGTTTTTTTTATTTAAACTTGTAAACTTTTTTCTCGGTTCTCAAGACTTACTAAATAGCATAAAGTTTAAAACATGACTTTGTGCAACGCGACAAAATGAGCCTTTTTATTTAAATGCTCAGGTTTCGCATTTAGTTTTTCTTTCGCTATTTGATGTTGCATGTTATCATGTGAATTGTGTGCTTCGAGATTTTAATTTAAATCCAGATATCAGAAATGTTTCGCTTTTTATATTTGTATCGCAGGTGTCACATTCTGTGCTAGCTCGTCGTTTCATTGATTTATCTGTGTATTTTATGTTTATTATTTGGTTTTTTCGACTAATTATATTTTATTGTGTTTTTTTTGTATCAGCGTTCCTCTTATGATCCTTTAGGTCTGCGGGACGTTTTTTGAATAAGTACATAAATAAATAAATAAATAAAAAACCATATGCCAAAATGTTTTCTGACTAATATACATATACATATTATATTTACTTTTATTATTTTTAAAATGTACTATTAATAATATTTAATTAATTTATAAACAAATTTTTAAAATTTTATTTAAAACAATATTATATGCATATAATAATATTTAGTTAATTTAGGGGAACATCGTAATGGTTGGCTTTGTTAGAAAAGTAAACTAGTGCCACCTGTGGGTAAACTTCTCTTAGTAACAGCAAACTTTTTGTGCCATTATATTTTTGTAACAACTTAAACGGTGTGTGTTGTGCTCTTTGTGGTATGAAATTAACACAAAAAGTTAGTTCTATGCAGTGAAAATAAGCAACAAAACAGGGTAAAAAACATGGAGTTGTTAAAGCAAGAGCTGTGAATGTGTTGTGGAGTTAATTGCTGAAGAAAAACGAAGTGAGAAATTAAATCCAAAAACGTCTTTGGTTATACCAAATGGAAAGTTAAGATTTAATTAGCTCCAAATGAAGTAGCTAATTATTTAAGTGCTGAGCAAATTTTACTTACTACCAATCTTTATTGCATATGTGTAGATAAACCACAAAGAAAGTTGCACGGGAAAGTAACAAGGAGGTGGTAGGGTAGTTTAAAATTGTAACTTTGCGTATTCTTAAACTGTAGATAGATACATAGATATAATTTATTGTATAAAATATAAATATTGTTACAAAAGAGACCAGTCCATACAACTCATGCCTCTGCATACAATTACTCATTTAAAATAAACGACATAATTTTTAACGCATTACCTACGTAGCAATATACATCATTTAATTGATCTATACTCTTAATACACAAAATATTTTCAAAAACTGGGACTCATCAGAAACAGAAGCATCCTTTATATATCTTTTAAGAAATTTAGTCCTACTGGCATTATATATCGGGCAGTGCAACAAGAAGTGACTTAATGTTTCAAACTTATTAAAATTGCATAAAGTACACATTAGTGTTGTTTCAATAATATAATTATTTCCTTGATATGTAATTTTTATCCTTTTTTCATTTGCCACTCTCAGTTGACTAACTGCTCTAATTTTATGGATTGAGATTCTATAATTTATATATTTATGTTGAATTTAATTCACTTAAATGTCTATACATGGGGTTATATCTCGAGTTAACACATTTTTCAATAATGTTACTTTTTAGATTATTTTCCCAAGATAGCAAAACCTCTTGATATACTGCGCGAATATCTTGTTTGTTAAATGTATTTTGGTTATTCCAGAAATTTAAAAGACCAACTTGTGCAAAAAGAGCTTTAATTTGTGAGACCCAGTTATATTGAAAACCTAATTTATTCGTTCTATCAAGTTCGTACAATCTGTTATAACATTGTCTCGGTAAACGGGCACTTGTCATTTCCAAAATAGAACACCACCATAGCAGCACGCGTTTTACAATGTAATATCTTAACGGGAGAGAGCCAGTTTCTAACAGTACGTAGTTAGTAGGTGTATTTTTTGGCCAGTGAAATAATGCCTTTAGGAATTTTGACTGTACAATCTCTATTTCATCGCAATTTCGCATAGCCCATACTTCTGATCCATATAGTGTCACAGAATTAATCATCGAGTTAAACAAAATTTTAGTAGCCTCCCATGATTCGTTTTTTTACCTATACAGAGTGTTACGAAGTTTCGCAGAAGCTACATTCCCTTTGTTTATAAAATATTCCATCGACACTGCAAACTTGCCAGATATAGAGAATGGGATACCAAGGTATACATAAGAACTCGTATATTCTAAGGGATCTTTTCCCCAAAAAAGTGTTTTAAGCCTTTTACATCCTCCAGTTTTTCTAAACGGTACGACTTTTGTTTTTAGTAAATTTAAATTAAGGCCATTTTTTCACACTATTTTTTAAGAATATTTAATTTTGATTGCGCGTCATGCCAAAAATAGGCCAATATAACAATGTCATCAGCGTACAAAAGCAAAATCAACTCTGCGATTGAAGAAACAGATACACCTCTCACTTCATTTTCCCTAAAGAAATCCACAATGTCACTCAGCAAAATTATAAACAGTAACGGACTAAGACTATCCCCTGCAAAACACCTTCAGCCACATCGATAAAATCAGTAGATCCCTCTCTACATCTTACTGTCATTCTTGTCTTATCATAAAAATTCTTCAGAATGCGTATAATCTTTTCACTTATTCCTAAATTAAAAAGTTTATTCCAGAGAAGCTGATGGTTTACAGAATCGAATGCTCTCTTAAAATCAATAAAAACAGCGTATGTACAATTTCTTTTTGTCCCCATATGTGTATTAATTATTGAAGAAAGTGTAAAAAAATGATCCTGACACCCACGCTTAATACGGAAACCCGCTTGCTCCTCCGAGATAAGCGAGTTTGCTTCCGCCCAGACTGATAGTCTTTTTGCGATCATTGTTGTAAAGATTTTTACAGTTGTGTTAATGAATGCGATTCCTCTATAGTTTAAAGGGTCTGTTTTTTCTCCTTTTTTGTGCAACATACACATTTCAATATTTGACCACCGCTCCGGTATAGCCTCCGTATTAATAACTGTATTAAATAAATTTAATAAATAATGTTCCCAAGTTGGTGGGAGGTTTTTAAAAATAGTATTAGAGATTTTATCAATACCTGGGGCTTTATTATGTTTACATTTTTTCAAAGCATTTTGTAATTCATATAATGTAAAATTAGAGTCTAAATACGGATGCAACACGGCGAAGAAATCAACTAAACATCTGTGTCTTTTTGGATAGATGTTTTGGTAAAAAGTGGTCCATTCTTCGGATCCAATTTCATTAACAATTAATTTACTTTTATTAAATGTACTAACAGCTTCCCGAAAATCTTTACTATTTTTTATGTATGATAATTTATTTAAAATATTATCATAATACATTTTCTTAGTTTGCAATAATAGATTATTATATTCTTTGCGAATAGACAAATTTTTTTGGAGAAGATCTGTATTGTTAATACTTTTATTATATTTTCTATATGCTGCACGCGTCCTTTTTTGTGAATTTTTGCAACTTAGATCAAACCACGGATTTTTAGGGAAATTTATTTTATCTGGAAAAAATGTAACATTTTTTGTAGTTCAATAGCCTGTTTGTACCGCTGATTGCAAGCTTGTTTCCGTAAAGTTATCATATAAATCATTGCTATTCATATTATTGTAATACAGGTTTGGTGAAAGTATAAGATCATTATAAAAATATAATAATCTGTCCTTGTTCCAACTTATGATTATTTTTTAACGCCTAATTTTAAAATGGGTTCATGTTTAAATTGGTTTATTGTAACTATTAGAGTAATTAACAAATGGGACTTTTCTAACAGGACGCGTGAGATCATATCTTTGACCAGGCAGATTGCATTCTCGCCAACCCAGAAGAGATCAATCGTGCTGCACCCCTGATCTGATAAGTATGTATAGCTCGCAGGAGTATCCACCCTAGTACGACCATTACACAACAGAAAATTATTTTCCTCTAACATTTCTACTAACATCTTCCCTCTTTTGTTAATAATCTGATGATTTGAGGATCTAATATTACTTAACGATGAAGGTTCCAAAATATTACAATCTTCTATACTATTAAGACTCCCCACTCTAGCATTAAAATCACCTTCCAATATTATTTTCGTGTTTATTGAATTGATTTCTACAATGTTAGTTACAAGATCCCCCAATGACTCTAAACGAAATTCGCTTGCAGCATTCGGAGACCAGTTTACATTTCCAATTATAATTATTTCCTTATTTAATTTAATTTTTACAAATAGCCAGAGGTTAGAACTATCCAACACTCTTGCCTTCGACGATGCATGCTTCCTCACCAAAGTGACAAGAACCCCACTTGCTCTTCCTCGACTTTTCTCCTTCACTGCACAGCTCGCAAAGAGTTCATAATCGTTCAGGAAATTTGAACGTTAAATATCTGGAGTCGCCAGCCACGTTTCCGCCAGACAAATGATTTCATTTTTTAATAAATTTTGTAATTGGAATTTATTTAGAAGAAAAAGATTTTTCCATCCACTCATGTTCCAGAAAGAGACGCTGATATATGTAGGTTGAGAAGATGTGGTCCGGTCTGAAGGTCATTCAGTATCATCCTGATTGTTTTCATCAGTACGTACTAGTTCTGGGTCATTTACAGCTTTTCATATAAAATTCTTTATGCTTCCCTCTCCTTGTTTCCTGGTTTTCACATTTTTCTGGACAGCGTCGGTACCACTAGGGCGTCATCTTTTGCGCGTGGGTGTATTAGAATTAATCAACCCTTCCCTAATAGTTATTTCATTTTTTAGGTTAATAATCATATATTTTTGAAGAATTTCCTCTGGTTTTAGTTTTAGAACTTCATCTATCTTATACAGATCCTTGTTGATTTTTATATTGTCATGGATGGTTTTTGATGTAATACACTTGGGTTTTAAAGTCTTTATTAATGGTCTACATTTTTTCCTAAATATTAATTTTTAACAATCCGGAGTTTAGTCCAATCAACACTGGTCTTGTAGAGCCATTCGGTTTTGGTTCTCCTAATCTTTTAATTTTGTCTACACAACCAATATCAACATTAATATTTAATTGTTCTCCAAACATTTTTTAATCTTTGTTCAGTGTCTGTTGTGAAGTCTCATTTGCATCTTCACAGATGCCGTAAATAATTAAATTATTCTTTTTATTAATTTTTTCGATAAATCTTAGCTGATTCATGCATTGTGTCTTTAGTTCTTGATTTTCTAACTGCAATTTTTGTACATTCTTTTGGTTTTGCATTACTGATGTCTTCAATTCACTTAATTCATTTTTTATAGTTTCCTCTACATCTTTTCGAATATTAAGTTGAAATTCAGCCAGGCATTTCTTCAAAGTTTCTTCATTCATTGTGATCGGTAATAGGGCAATATTTACTAATTATTCTTAAGTGAAGGTCAGTATTAATTGCCTGTCTATATATTCGGCTTTTAGAATACTGTTTGAATCACCGTTATGAATTAGAAACACTTCACTATTATTAATTAAATAAAGCAAAATGCACTTTTCAGCTAAAAAAAACGTCAAATATTGCACGATGTACAGACAACGAACACTCACAAGAACTTCTGGCAAAAATTTGCTTTTTGACAGAATAATATTCAATATTATCAACACAGTCACATCATATAAACACAGTATAAATCCAGATATCTCTCACAAACACGTTTGAACACCATTCTTAAACTGCTATTATTATATATTCATTTCAATATAATATCTTTATATTATTGTGTTAATTGTGTTTAACAGGTCCATAATCTAAGAGGGGAGGGTAGTGCTCTGAAACAAACTTTATGAAATTGCTGAAATAGATAGTGGTTATCACACCAAAGAAAGAATTTTAAAGAACGGTGTGTCAAATCCTACATTTACTTTACCACTATACCCTGATTTGACAATATTCAGCACTGATTATTAATATACGTAATGTATATACACATGAAAAGAAGTGTAAAGGTAAAAATATAAAAAAGTACTTTAATGAGCTATGAATTATTTTAGATTTTTAGAACGATAAAATTTTCCAAATGATGTAAAACATGTAAATAAGCAGATCAAGCTCAAACTTGGGGTGATTTTGTTATATTTTTATATATTCTATGAAGTTATGCAAGGAGATTTTGGACACATTTTTGATTCAAATAAAATGTCTTCCAGAGCACCATGAGCGAAGAAAATAAGGAAAAATCCAAATCCAAGCATGCTGACTGAGTACTAATGATCACTGGAATGAAATCTGCCTGATGACAAATTTTCAAGAATAACATAAAATCGTCTATAAGCAAGGTTGTAAAATTTTGGTATTTGTAAAAAGAGAGACAGAAAGAGAGAAGTTGGTCCTTTTATTTGCAATATATTTTTTTATTCAATAGGTTCCATAAGAAAATTTATCCTTTTTATGCTATCAGATTATTTTGTTCTACTTCGTAAATATCTTTAGATTTTTGAAACACTGTAGGTCATCTGGTGGCTTGGTTGATGCGCCATATGAGATTTATTTGGTTTAATTTGATACGTTCAAAAATGTCAATTAAAAAGTTAGACATTAAAGCGTAAAGTGTCCATAATAGACTTCTTGAATGCATCCTATCGCTTTTTTCTGTAATTTATATCCTTCATAACTATTACCTGAACGCTTTTACTTAGATTCTTTTTTAGCTCTCTGAATGTCACATTCCAACTGGGCTGTGGCTTCGAATGCGTCTTAAGAGCTCTACATCCAACCTGCCTGCCTACGGGTTACCATGGTAATGAGTAAGAGTGAAGGAGAAAGAAACCTTGAAGTCAAAGTTTCGACATTTTTGCGACTTATGCGAGCCTCTTGCCCCACTTTTCCGCAGATAGGCTGGTTCCAGAGCTCTGAATGTACCTTGATCTGTGTCATAGACTGAGAAACAATTATTCCTGCTTTATACATAGGGGAGAGCAGGGTGGAGTGGGAATAGTTTTAAATTTGAGATCATAAAAGTTATTAAGAGCTACATTTCTTTAACTATTAAATCAATATTATTCATTTCTTACGATGATAATAATATATAATAGTTATTATTTAGTTTTAATTAAAATAAAAATAATTTATTTTATTTTATATGTATTATATATATATATATATATATATAAATAAATATCTCTTTATAAAAATGTTTAAATCCAGCACCAGGTACAGTTATAAAGTAAAGAATACTATAATCATTTATAATCATCTGTAGGGAAAATATTTATTCTAACTTTTTATTGAAATTTTAAATCGCTGCACTTAGTATATGGTAAATTTCATTTCCCACTTCATCCGTCAAGCGATTTCCGACTTCAACCAATTTGAAACTATTTTAAACAAATGTGCATATAAACAAAACAATCGCAAATTATTATTTAACTATTTTACACTTTAAAACATAACTAAAAGTAGATCATTTTCATCAGGTACATAATTTTTTAAACTGCGGAATAATTTGTTAGAAGATACAAAACACGCATCAAAAAAATATTCAAAAATGGTTAAATTATTATATTTCAGTTGCTAAAATAAAAAATAATAAATGTACATGTACCTAAAGCTTATAAAATATGTTTATATTTCATATAATAAATTTAACAATAATTAATCCACTGCTAATCACAAGAATAATAAAAATAATTCGCACTTTACACTCCACCCGACTCTCCCCTATAATCATTTGAGTTGGTTTTTTTGATAATGTCGTTGCACCCATATACTCCCTCGCCAATGCTGTCCAGCAAGTCATTTCCGAATTATGAGTTTTTTGAAGCTAGGATAGAATCTTGATGTGATGGGGCTAAATAAACTTTAAATTTGGATTCAGGCATTTTAAAATCATAATAAACATGGTCACAGAACCTGCCTTAGATCAATAAACAAATTTATTTTTACGTTACTGGGTAATTCGAAATATTTGCTGTTATCTATATGATTTTATGCTTATTATTTCGAAATTTGTTAAGTAATTTAAAATATAGGATTTACAAATTTTAAAATTTCAAGCATCGAATGAATATATCTACTAGCAAAAAGCAATAACATTATGATACTTACGTAACTAGTTGACAGAATTACACCAATAATTCCAATTTTTCGACCACCTCGTTCTATGACCGTGCTGGTTTGAAAAAGACCCTAAACAAAGTTTGTTGGTTTAAATAAATATAACATTTGGAAATACGAATTGTAAATCATAGCAGCTTACTAATTGTAAGTATAAGTTTATGTGCGACCCTGAAGAAAATCCTTGTACAGAAAAATACATAGGATCCTATTTCGAGATCTTGAACAAGCTTTTATTAATTTTGATATGCACGTAACTAGATGGGATGCTACGATGGGTTTTAAACCATTTTAACCTAAAGGTTCTCTTACTGTAAATGTCTTTCCATATATGTATATATATTAGGGTGGTTCAAAAAAATAAAAGTTATATACGCTACCTCAAAAAAAATTTTTTCTCGACAAAAAAAAAGACACGTATTTTTTTGTTTTAGAAAAATATACATTTAGAGATCGCGCTGGACCGTTTTATGTGAAAATACTGATTTTTTCCATTCTTTCTAATTTAAAACATCAATATAGTTTTTAAATTTTTTATTTTTTTTGTAATTACTCTAGTATTGTGTATCCAAAAATGCGAATTATTGACTAAAGACCAAAGAACCACTGTTAAGTTTAACTTAGTGTTCTTACTTTCAGTGAGTAATAATTTGTGTTTATTTTTTATCTTTTTGTTTCTTTACAGAAGTCGATTTTTCCCAATATCTTCAATGCATTCTAACCAATATCTCATTTTATTATCTTATAAAGCCTATAGCTTTGTTAAAAAACTTACGTTTATAACTATAATGGTTTCATAGATATTTATTGTAACCTTATGTTGAAACACACACACACACACACACACACAAACGAAATATAAATCTGGATAGAAAAGCAGCTACAAGCGAATCTTACATAAAGAATAATTTTTAAATTGAAAAATAGAATTAGAATGAATTACAACACAACATTTAATGGAACAATTTTTAATTTAAAATGTTTTTTAAACTTTTATAAATAAATAAACCATATGAATAAATAATTACTTTTTTGATATATAAATTGAATAAAAAACTTTTTATTTACAGAAATCCTTTATAACTGTTCTTCTGTCTGAATTAGTCATTTCTTGGCGATGTTTTTCAATAACTTGTAAAAGATACTGCTTCTCCTGTTCTTGATTTGTCAAAATTGCATTTTAATTTTGGATCAAAGCAACTCCGCTTTCAGCAGCATCATTTACAACTTTTAAATCCTAAAGCCTTTTTGATCTTTAAGATAATGATCATTTTCAGTCCAAACAATTGGATCTTCATTTAAAAAGTCTTCGCAAATCTGCATCTCTTTAAAAAATTCTCTAGTATTTCTCGTAACGAAGTGATGCAATTCTTGATTGGCAACTTTATTTTCATCAACAGTTATTTTTTTTGGAGGATTTGGAGAAACAATTTTGTCTAATGATAAAACCATAGCTCTTTTTTGTTCGAATGATACCGTACGTTCAAAGAATGCTAGTCCCACCAACTTCTCACTTAGATACCACATATGATGAAACATTGTTTTAAAAGCTGTTTTTGAAATTTTGAAATTTATTTCTTTATATTTTAAAAGATCTTTCATCATTTGTAAATCACTGTAAGGAGCTAATGTAGCTTTCGGACATTATAACCAGTTTTTTAAATAGATTTGTGCAGCAAAAAGATTGAATTGTCTTAAAGCTGAAAGTTCAAATGCACTGAGAGAAAATTGTTTTCTAAATAAATAAATTTTCAAACAATATATAACTTCAGCCATCCACTTTGAACGATGAACAGCTCGAGGAGTATTAATGCAAACAGATGTTGATGAATTTTCACCAAGAAATATCATTGTCAACTGAAGAAGTTCTTTGTAGTCATCTCTTAGTTGAAAAATGTTCAGCTGCAATTGTACAAAGGTGATTAGATCTGCTTTAAACGGTGTATTTAAATGACATATATTGTGGTCTTCCAATCTAGATTCAAATTTATTCTTATCGATTTGAGGCCACTCTTTTTGAAATCGTTCGAAAAGTTTGATTTTTGGCCCACTAGAAGGACCAGAGAAAGAATTAAATACTGAGCTGACAGGCAATTCCATGATGTGATGTCTGCAAGCCAAAGCTAAGAGACTTTTACCTAATTTATTTTTAAGCAAAACACAAGCTCCATTATCCTTACCACTGTTACTTGCTGTTGTGTCAAAGCACATAGCATTTACACGATCTGCTACGTTTCAATCTAAGAGCGATTCATAAACAGCTTGAGCTTGAGATTCACCTGTACTATTGGCAATAATAGGAGCATTTAATAATTTCAAGAGTCCATTTCCTGAAACAAGAACAGCTAAACGATCAACCATTTCTTTGGAAGTTAAAGCTTGCATCATTTTCCCATCCCAGTGTACCACTAGTTGAGCACTTAGATTAAATGTTTTCTTGATCTCTTCAGCCGTTTCTTTGCGAAAATTTTGCCTCTTTCTGCGAATTGTTGAAGCACTGCTTGCTATATTTCCAATATTCTGATTTAAAGCTTTACAAATAGCAGCCACAATATAAACGGCATTTCTACTGCTTACTTTAGCTCTGTCCAAGGCTCCACAAACATCATCCGTCATGACATTAATTTTCTGCTCTTTTTGATGCAACTCAAAATCATTCGAATCATTGAGGACATAATCAAGATCACTGTTAAAGGAATTATTTGAAAGATAGTTATCGTCACTGTTAGCAGAATTGTCCAATTCAATTTCAACCTCACTTTCTAAAATACAATTATTATCGCATGATTGTGGGCATCCCTTCGCGTAACAGACTTTTCAAACAAGTTTTGATAATTATTTCCATTTTTTTTATCAATATATTCAAACTCTTTCAATAATTTCTAAGGAATAGTTTTATTTAGCCTCAAACAATTTGAAATAGATTTAACAGAATCGGAAAGTTTGTTTTGATCATCAATAGACAAAGAAACTATATCAAAAAGATTATCCAACTGTTGGCAAAAATCTTTTTTAGTAAACTAACGAACCTCAAATTCAAACTATGAGTGACAAGTTTGACTACGTGAGGGCGCGTGTGAGGACAATGGGGGCGTGAGAGTCAGTACGTTTTTGATCGTTTGTTCGAAAAGATCGTTGTCCGCAAAAAGCGATTGAAGTAGTGTGCTTTTATGTATAACTCGGTCCATAGACGTTCTTTTTATGTTAAGCTGTCTTATTTTATAGTTTTGTATTAATTTCTTTATTTTAAATCTGAATAAATAATTTGTGTGAAATAAAACCACTAACAATTCAGAAGTGGGATGACGCCAAGCCGTACGCCATTTTGAAAAAAACAGAGACCGAGAAAGTTCGATACGCTTGTAGTGAAAAGAACAGTTCGAAAAATAATTGAAACTTGAGAAATCGAAGAAATGGAAGACGACAAAAAAAAGTCGATGACAAGAGCTCGCTGGACGGAAGGGAGACCCCGGATATTGACGATGACATGAGTGACGATGACGAGTCGGAGAAAAACGGTGCGAATAATATTGAACAAAAGATTGTGGTCGCAGAGATACATCAAAATCAAAAGGAAATTTTTGAAACACCCAAAATCGATCCCAAAACATCAAAAAACGGAAACAAAAGGAAACATCAGGTGGATTTTGACAAGATTGAGAGAGATGACGACGATGACAATAATGGAGGTGCGCATACTAAGGAAGGACAATACGGAGAAATAGTTTTCCAATTAATGGAGGAAAAGCGAGAGCGAGAAGCAAAATTTGATCAATTGATGGAAATGCTAACTCGAGCGCATATATCTCAGTCGGTAAGAGCAGAAACGGTAGCGACACCTTACCATATAAAGACGGACTTAAGCAAGAATATACAAACATTCGATGCAGAATGAGAAGGTTGTGTAGCTCAAAGCTGGATTGAAAATATTGGTAGGATGATGATTTTGCATCAACGGCCCGAAAGCTTCACTCTGGAGACGGCACGATCTCATCAAGTAGGAGCAGCTCAACAGTGGTTTCAAGGACGGAAGAAAGAATTGAATACTTGTCAAAAATTTAAAACTGCTTTTAAGAAAACTTTTGTGAGTGTAGAAAGTTTACCAATGCGTTGGCAACGGATGTCATAAAGAGAGCAGGGAAAAAGTGAATCATTAAGTGCGTATTATCACGAACAGGTGAAATTGTGTAATAATCTAAATCTATCGTTTGAGGATTTAAAAGAACAAGTACTAATTGGATTGTGGTCTCGAAAACTGTATGCAGTGGTCAGTGCCGGATATCATGAGGACGAAGATGACTTACTTCATGATTTAAAGAAAAAAGAAAGATTAAACGAACGTCGTAGTGATCGAATACGAACAAACAAGGAAAGAACAACAACAGACAAGTCGATAAAAATAAACAGAGAGAGAGAATGGAGAAAAGTGAAGAAGAAAAAATACGAAGTACACCAAACTTCAAAAACCCAGACAAACGACCACCTATCAAAAACGACCAAGGAGAATTTAAATCTTATAACTGTAACGGATTTGGGCATTTGTCGCGAAATTGTCCGGATCCAAAAAGAGAATTATTTTGCGTAAAGTGTCAACAAAAAGGTCATACGCAATGACATTGTCCAGAAACGAAGACTGTTAATAGTGAAATTAAACAAGTGACAGCAAGTTACGCGGGTTCGGGTCAAAAATTTATGAAAAAAGTTAAAATAAACGATAAATCTTGTACAGCTTTTGTTGATTTTGGAAGTTCGGACTGTACCTTAAATGCATCGGTTGTGATGACACACAGATTTAAGTTTGAAAGAGAAGAGTCCAAAATAAAGAGTTGGCGTCCCCAAGAATTTCAATTGACATCTCCTGGATGGATTAAGGCCAACATGAAGATTGACAACATTCAGATTGCGGATATTAAGATGTTAGTAGTCCCCGACGAGTCCCAGGCAGTGGACGTTTTTATTGGCCGCAGCTTTTCTGAATTACCGCAAGTTGTGTACTTAAAATGTGACGAGGAATTGATCTTCGGTTGGAGAGATGATCCCTTTTTTGGTATGCAGTTAAAT
>WNHD01002837.1:0-15110 GCA_011057455.1 Ganaspis sp. Gsp50 | reverse complement strand
CGAACTGTTATCCCTGGACTCAATAAATTCCCTGATATTAAAAAAAATTCCCTGATATTTCCCGGTTTTCCAGGTTTTCCAGGTACTGCAGACACCCTGATTTTTGTTTTTTTGTGACTTGAGCTACAGCTGTACATTTATTAATGCATACTTTTCGAACTATGCGATTTTACATTCATTTATTTTATATTCTTTTTATATTCAAATTTGAATTGAACTTAATTACTTATTTATCCGAAGAAGAATCAGCAGCATTTAAACTATGAAACAATAGTAAAACTTTTTCAATTTTCGGTACATTTTTCTCTATAAAGCATGGGTCTTTTGATAAAACTTTTTGCCTTTGTTCAGATTGGTAGAAGCTGTGCAGTCACCTCACGTATTCACGCGATTCTAGTTTAGGTCATTCACTGGCTATATTCGCAAGAATCCTAAAGCTGGTGATATCTATTCAAAGAATCTTTTACTTGTTTTCTTTGTGGTGCAGAAATTCCAAGATTTCCGAGAGCTTCTTTTGAATTGATATGTGGGAAACATTAAATGTCTGGTCAATATTGCACACAAACACAGAGTATAAATGAAGATTCTCTGAGTAATGAGTTCATCACAAAATACCTTCTCTATATGGATTCCACATCCTGGAATTTATTGCCTCTAGATTGCAGAAGCTATACTGATAAATAAATTGACAACTTCAAAAGGAAAAGAAATGAATTCTGGTCAAGTGAAGAAAGCAATGAGTTTTAATGAGTTATTACGTGAGAGTAATAAATCATAAATATACAAATAGCATTGCGTTCTAAAAAAGTAAACACAAATTCAAGTTCTAAAAAAAGTGAAAAAGATAATGGTTTACAATAAAGGGAAAAATAAGTAAGTTATAAAGAAGTGAAGAAAGTAATGCGTTATGCAAGAGTGAACAGAAATGAGTCCTGAAAGAATGAATAAAGAAATGGTTTGTAAAAGAATCTATAAAAAAGTGGTTTGTAGAAGAATGAATCTAAAAATTGTTTTTAAAAAAAGGGTTTGTAAAAGAATGAAGATAAAATTAGGTATAAATGAGTTGCAAATATTAATATATAAAGTATAAATATATACACTGCTAAAAATGGTGTCTTAAAAGTGGGACAGAAAGTGTCTTAAATTAAGACATTTTTTGTGTCTTAGTCACCAAATATGTCTTAATTTAAGACGTTTTTGCTTAAAATAAGACACCATGTTTTTGTAGTGTAGTATAAAATATAAAGTATAAATATATAGTATAAAATATAAAGTATAAATATATAGTATAAAATATGAAGTATAAATATATAGTATATATAGTATAAAATATAAAGTATAAATGTTGAAAAAAAAAAAGATTAAAAGTTTCTTTAATGAGAATAATTAATGAATAAAGGAATATTAAATATATATAGAATGTTATACTTGCACATTATGTGCATATAGATAGTGGACATATACATGAGCAAACCTAGATGATTCACTAGTGACCACTTCTCTCCGAGGACCGCCAGAAACTTAATTAACTATTCCACCCTATAATCCCACACGCAGATACCTACTATCCTGTGGTCTGCAGAGTAACAGTTCGGCATGTGAAACTGTATTCGTGACTAAAATACCGACACCAATGTGTAGGATAAGTAAGGTTATTTGGCAACTTGTGTGCTACTTCCTATTCACACATTTAGTATCCAAAACCTTACATGAAAGCGTGGGTTATACTGCAATCTGTTATCATCTTCCTGGCGTTTGTCCGAATTTCAGCATGGGGTTGTATCTCTTCAATTGCACGCCACCGCATTTCTTTGCATAACTTTAAAAAGCCTTTTGGTTCTTTTTAAGAAGAATATAGGGATCTCTCACTTTCCACCTCCCGGCTTAAATAACCTTTCATACACTTTTTTACTTCCTAATTTCCGTTTTCGACTTTTCATAACACAAATTATGATTTTATCAAATCATGTATGAATAATTGTATGAATAATTTCATGAAATTCATGAAGAAATTAATCATATAAAACCTTTATAATACCTTTTTATTAAATTTTCTGACATATGGACGATATAAGATAAAGTGCAAGCGTATAAGCGACATGTATAAAGTAGGAAGTAAAAAGTTAGAAAGTCAGATGTGGAAAGTAGGAAAGAAGGCGTGAAATTGTCGACAATTCGTCTAGCAAATCCAAAAATCGAATAAATCGAAAAATAAATCGAACTTAATGCAAGTATCGCTTTAGGACGAATGTTTGTCAAAACATTTGAATCCTTTTTCTTGAATTTGTTCTTGTCGTGATTGAATAAAAATGGACGCTTTCAGGAGAAAGTTTATGCAAGTCTCTGCAGCAACTATGGAAAAGTACATGAAATATTCTTTACAGTGTGCATGTAATATGTAGAGCTGGCAAGCATTCGTGGCGCCATTCACTTTTGATAAATATCCTTCTGAAATATGACGCGAATGTTCTGACGTTATAAGAACGCGCCAGGTGCTATACTCTAGAGGGTGAGTTCACCTCTTGGCTTATCTCCATACCGATCGAGGAGACATCCCACTTGCGTATATCTCGAGAGCTCCAGATGATTACGATGGGCTAGAATTCTGCCAATTCCTCTTGCATGGAATTGTGAAGTGCAAAATTATTCCCGGATTTCAATAAATCCTTTTTTTATCCTAGCTTTTAATCAATAACATATCCCATTGTGTATTGTAATTTCCGTAACGCGAGTTGTGACGCAAAAATATTAACTTTTAAAATTGCAATTTAAATCCGTGAATAAGAGTAAAATGGATTTTAAAAAATTTGGAAAATCGAAAGACTTGAACTGAAGACATGAAGAACAAAGAATTGAAAGAATTCTGAGCAAAGTGTAGAGTAATTATTTGTCGCAATTTAGGTAATATTTCCTAAAATCAAATAAAGAGGTGCATATATAGAGGGAAGCATACTTTCTAATCTCGTGGGGATTATGGTTTTCCATCCAAGAGTGAAAATACGAGCCGCTTAAGTTATGGGGGTTGCGAAATGAGGTCTGAAATTTGGTGAGGCAGAGTTCATGCTGAAGAGGGGATAACTAAGGGTGAAGAAGGTAGGAGCGTTGAACTACACCCGTTGCCACTAGCTAGAACTTCTTATGTAATGTAGGTAATATAAAGCTCAGCGGAAATAGGTGGCGAATAATAAGGATGGTGTGATGGCATCCGTTACTTCTTATATTATTTCCCTTCATCAACAAACTATATTCTCGAAATTCCACATCCGCTTCATCAAATTAATTCCCCCACTTCCTTTCTGAACTTAAATTTCATTTTCGTTTTAATTAGTAAGAATCATTTTTTATTGTCTCAGGTTTTCTTCGTAGTGTCTTAATGCAAAACAATAAGCCGTATTGTTTTGATGTAATAAAATAAGTAATTGTAGTGTCTTAATGATAAAAAATAAACCATAGTGTCTTAATGCTATACAATAAGCCATTATAGTGTCTTAGAAGTTTTGCATTGTAAATTTTTTTCTAACCTATACAATTATTTATCCGTCGCTGCTATTAATATATTTTGTCCATTTACGTTTTGTTTCCATTTTATTTAAAATGTGATACCGCGTACTTAATTAGGCTACGGGTCAATCATAAATTACACTGAAATGGAGGTAAGGGTTACCCTCAAGTTAGACGTTGCGAAGGGTAACATAATTTACTGCAAAGGGGATAAAAGTTGTCTAAAATTAACGTCACTTACTAAATGAATAAATTCATTCCATCTCATAAACTCATTCCATCTTACTTATAAATTTTATTTGTTATTTACTTATTTATTTCTAATACTCCATAAATGTTTGGTTTTTATTACTTAATTTTTATTTAATTCCATTACTTTTTTCCTATTACTTTAAACTTAACTTGTTTTCAATATTTTATTTCTACATTCTATTTCTCTCTTATTTCCATATTTTATTTATGTTTTATTTTCATATTTTATTTCTGTTTTATTTTCATATTTTATTTCTGTTTTATTTTCACACTTTATTTCCGTTTTATTTTCATATTTTATTTCTGTTTTATTTTCATATTTTATTTCCGTTTTATTTTCATATTTTATTTCCGTTTTATTGCATTTTGTTTCTAATTTTTATTTCTATATAATTTTACTCGCACTTTATTTTAATGGAACATTTGAATTAAAATAAGAGATACTCGAGTATCAGCACATTTAAATTATCTGCTAATTGCAAAAAAAGTAAGTGGTGCAACGAATAGTTGTAAATAGTTTAAGTAGTAAGCAGTAGTTAAAAACTAAATACTGAATGTAGAGAACAGTTGGAAAATTACACTGATGTGCATTTGAATGTGAAATGAAGTAAATTAATTCCCCCTGGAAAAGTGGTTGGAACGTTTTCTAAATGAGCGTCGAAAATGAAAATTGAATTTAGCTGTACCCTTGAGAGAGTGTTTGCTTTGCTAACGCCCTTCGCGCCCTCTGTGAAATAGCGACGCTTGCCTGGAGGGTTTTCTGGCTGTCTTTTTATACCCCTACCTCTCAATGTCACTATCTGCATAACTACTGGTCTCTTACCTAATGAGTGCCACGACCTCAAAAAGCTGCCTCTGTTTTAAACTTATCAACGAAAACTTGCAAAATTGTATCAATTTGCAAAAATGAGAGAAAATTGTTGCAGACATTAATATTTTCTGAATTTATCGATAGACAGAACAAAATGATTCCTTCTATAAATACTAATTATCGTAATGATTATCACTAATTGTCGACAGAATATTTAACCGTCTAATTAGAAATTTGATTCGTATTTTAATAATAATGTATTCTCATTAAGTACTCTGTTCACAAAAAGTAATTTATTATAAAAAGGAAATTTATTATAAAAATAAAATTTATTATAAAAATAAAATTTATTATAAAAATAAAATTTATTATAAAAAGGAAATTTATTATAAAAAAAATTTATTATAAAAAAAAAATTATTATAAAAAGCATATTTATTATAAAAAGGAAATTTATCATAAAAAGGAAGTTTATTAAAAAAAAGTAGGTTATTACCAAAATATGCTTTATTAACAAAAAATACCTTATTATAATAAAGTACTTTATCAACAGAAAGTACATTATTACCAAAAAGTACTTCATTATCAGTAAGGAATTTATTATGAAATAAAAAATTAACAATTTATGAGATGTTTCGAAAGAATTCGATGAATAAAATTCACTGTTGCTTTAACTGAGGATATAATGGAAATTTTTCAACGAGTAAAGGTGGGAAGAAAATTTACGAAATGGGAATTGTGTTTCGAAGAGAAACAGTAAAACATAGATGAAGAAACACTCATTCCATCTAAATCCAAAGGCAGGGCAGAGCAAGAACTCTCATCAGAGATAAATGAGGAAACAAGGATTAAACTTTAGTGGTGGAATGTGGAGGGTATAAAAAAGTATCACATGCAAATGCGGGTCTCATTATGCTAGGAAAAAATCGTTCTTCACAATTTAGTGAATGAATTCATGAATTAACATTTTAATTAAAAATTCATGCATGTTATTAAAATATTAAGCAAACTGACCATGTACATCACATTATCATCTTTTTTTTGGCTTTACATACTACACATCTTTTTGCGTCTACGAGTGCAATTATTTTTTATTTTGCAAATCGTCGCCTTTTTACCATTTTCTTTGTTGACTCTTTTGCTTTACAACTTCTATTTTTTCTACGACTTTTATTTTTCTCTACAACTTTTTTTTCAACAACTTTTTTCTACAACTTTTTTTTCAACAACTTTTTTTACAACTTTTTTTCTACTTTACATTTCTATTATCGACTGTGTTTTAAAATTTTATATCGATTGTGAGGAAGTTATTGAAAGTAAAGAAAATTATTAAAAAGTGAGAAATATCATCTCTTTTGGACACATTTCATTCATGATTTTTTTTCCGTGCCTTGAAGAGTTTCTTGTCCTGTTTCTTTCCACTAAAATTTATACATTGTAATTCTTAATTGAAGGGGCGTGTGCTAGAAATAATTGAGGTAATTTCACGAACGTGCTTACTGTGACATTTTCGTACCCTGGTACAATTTAACATGACTTTTCTAAATGATCTACTCTCTATTCTACAAAATTGTTGTTTTCTCTGGGAGTTGGAAAACAAAGAAAAATCAATATTTATGCTTAGATGTAACTTGTATTAATATATAGTAAATAGCGAATGTAAAAGATTGTTACAATGTTTGCATGTAACTTGCAAACACATGATCAACTTAGACGAAATCGAATCAAGAAACTTGAAATTAATGAGGTCGAATACAACTATCGATAATGTATATTGACAAGTTTACACAAAGTAGAAAAGCGGGAGTGACGGGAGAAGCACACATAGATGTCGAGTCCAGTAACGTAATATTAAAGCATCCCCGACATGCCTAACCGTCAATTAGATAACTATAGGAAGTTGTTACAAGTTCAAAGGCTCTCAAGGGAAACAGAGCAAAACGACGAAGATCGAGCTTCTACTGAAAAGCCCATCTACAAGGGTAGAGTTCAAATTCGAATTTCCCGTTTGTGGAAACAGAAAGCATTAATTTCCGTCCATTTGCAAGACTCCGGTTGCTGTTTCATTCAGCAATTGTATATCTGCATGCCTCAAAAACCTCAAGGATTGTGATAATTAATTTCATTGTAATTACAGAATTTAATTCTAAATCGCTTTAATAATAACGAACCTTCTTTAATTTAATTAAAAGACGAAAGTAGTTTTATCATTCACTTTATTGTCCAATTACAATAGTCTTTTGAATCCTTGGAAAATTACCTTCTTTTAACCTTTTCTAAAATTTCATGAATTTTCATGATACGTAATGAAACGTAATATACGTCATGAAACGTAATATGTAACATACAATTTCTTTTTAAGAATAAAATTATATTTCAAAGCACGCGGAATTTTATGTACTAAAATAATAATCTTAAAAAAATTAAAATAATAATAAAATTGTAATTTAGAAGAAATATGTAAAAGATAAACTTAACTAAAGAATTTTAGAGAAAAAAATAGAAAACAAAATTTAATTAAAAGATCTGAAAGTTGCTCAAAAGCAAGTGAAAGTAATCGAACAGTTAAGTTAGAATAGGTTGTTAGCAATGAAAAGATTTTATATTTTGTGATTACTTTAACTAGGTCGTTTGTGTAGAAAAAATTAATTAAACTTTTATGTACCTAGAGACTTCTAAAGAGGAACTTTTTCCATTTATGTTCTATATTCATATTAGTTTTATCATTTTTCCAACTAAAATAGAACGAACAAGGATTGCACAAATATTCATTTCGAGGAAAACACTAAGAGGAAGAAAATGAAAAAGTAGAGAAGTGGTTGATCCTCAGAGAAATAAGCGTAATACATTTCTCGTGAAATATAAGATAAAAAAGAGTCGTAAGTTCAGTTATTGATTTAGATGAGCTTTTTTTAATATAGAATTTTTAATTATAAATTGTTGTCTTTTTCATGAAACGTATTGTATTCTGTTCCATGTTTCCAGTTTTCTTGTTCTCATTGGATTTTTTATTGACATATTATTTCTCTGCAGGTTGATTACGTAAGTTCCCGCTTTTTGCTTAACATTTCCATCTTTCATTTTTTACTTTCTACTTTCAACTTAGAATTTTCCACCTTCCATTTCTTACTTCTCTGTTTTTCCTCCTATTTTTCACTTTCATCGTTTCACTTCCATCGTTTCTCTTCCATCGTTTCTCTTCCATGGTTTCACTTCCATCGTTTCTCTTCCATCGTTTCACTTCCATAGTTTCACTTCCATAGTTTCACTTCCATCGTTTCACTTCCATCGTTTCTCTTCCATCGTTTCACTTCCATCGTTTCTCTTCCATCGTTTCACTTCCATCGTTTCACTTCCATCGCTTCACTTCCATTGTTTCTCTTCCGATTTTTGTTTCTCACTTTTAAATTCCAAACTTCCACTTGTGGGTTATGTAAAACGTAAGGTGGAAGAGAGAAATGAAAAGTGGGAAGTGAAATGAAGGAAATAAAAGTAAGAAGTGAATGTAAGAGGAAAGTTACGTAATCAAGTCCTAGATTATTTATCAGATTTTCTGTATTACCGGCACCCTACATGAATTATAGTAAATTAAAATTTAAAATGTGTCTGACCGAAGCGTGATTGTACTACTTAAATTTCAATGCTCGCATTGCTTCGGCTTAAAATGTAAAATCCTTTTTTAATAAATTTGCCTAGAAGTAAACATTCGTAGAAAATAAAGTGCTACACAATTCGAAAGCAAAATGTTCTGTAATTCAGACTAAAATTCGCAAACATTCCTTTACAGATGAGTCGATTCCACAGAATAATTGCAGTAAAATTTTGATAAAACTTTTTCGACTACTGGAAACAATGGAATTTAATAATCCACCCTGAAACATTTCATGGACATTTTTACAAAAGTTATTGACACAGTATTTCTCCAGCTACCCACATTATTTATATTATGAAAATAATAATTTCTGGGAAGCTCTTGGGGATAAATTGAAGGTGGTCTTAAATTTAACCGCGTTCGTGTCTTAGCTTTCTCTCTGGTGCTTTTCCAAGAAGAGAAATCCGCGATTTATCTTGAGGAAGCGGGAGAAACCTTCGATTTATTCTCAAGGCACCAATCGAGATACCACGTTTCGTTGGTCGTTGAAACGTGCGGGCATCCCAAAGGTAAGAGCTATCGGGTGACTGAGGGCAAGTGGAAGAGACTGTGGGTGGTTGAAGGTGTCAAGCTAGGGGAGCTTAGTTCTTGGACAAAGGAGGAAATGTTATCTTGACTTGATGGTTGGGTTCGGGTGGCGCGAATCGTTGATAAAGCGCGCTCCAGAGTCAGAGACATCAAAAGCATACTAGCGCGCTTTGCGAATTATTCTGGACTCAATCGGACGAATTCGCTTCGTCGAGCGTAACACACAACGCGTGTATAGGAAGGGCTGGACGAAAGGGATGAGTACACCTACACAGTCGGTATTTCATGGTCTGTATCCCGTGTAACGAATGTTCGGCGCGTTCTGATTTATGCTTTGTTCAACCAGTTCCTATGCGTTGGCGGTTTTACAAAACGAGCTCCTGTAGTTCTCCATTTTCACGATAATCATCTAGGAATCTTCAATTACACACATCTCGAGCTGGCTTCTATACTCCAAAGCCTCCACTTTCGTTTCATCGAGAATTTAATTTCCCTGAATGTAAACATTTTTGAGCTAAAGAAGTCCTTGCTACAATAATTGTTGCTAAATATATGAAACATAAAACATGTAACATAAAACATGTAACATAAAACATATGTAACATAAAACATATGTAACATAAAACATGTAACATAAAACATATGTAACATAAAACATGTAACATAAAACATATGTAACATAAAACATATGTAACATAAAACATATGTAACATAAAACATATGTAACATAGAACATATGTAACATAGAACATATGTAACATAGAACATATGTAACAGAACTTTTTTTTGTAACATACAAAATTGGCTATCCATTTTGGCCTTGATGGTACACTTTATTTTCAAATAAGTATCCTATAAATGAGAATCTTTCTGCATCAGTGATTAAACTGGGTTCCATATTCCCTGTGGTTTTATCTTTCAATTTTATAATTATTACACTCGAGTCGTAAAATAGTTTTGTGTTCTTCCTAAGGTGGTTTAGTATCCACAAGGTAGTTATTAGAAGGGTTTATGATATCTCTCATTAATAATATTAATTCAGTTATTAATAGTTTTCACTTTAAAGGAGTATTTCAACAATTTGAGAGTGGGATTAGTTGCGACTTAGATGAAACGTGTCATAAAGTTACTTACTCGGATTTTAGCTACCACTAATTATTAAATCCATACCACTGAACCAAGAATATTAAAATTATTTTAATCTCTCGTTTTTTTACTTCTAAGGTACTTTTCGTAACGCAACTATAAAAAGAATTATTTTAAAAGTGACAAGATGTCACTCTTATTTGGTTATTTTATTTTTATTTGATTACTGATCTTTATTGCACTTGCATTGCAATAAATTAAATAATCCTCTCCGTCTATCATAATTTTTTCAGTTCAGATTCTCTATTTGAAAATATTCGAAACTAATCGGAACGTCAATTTCCATTCTTTGATACCGGAAGAAACAAAAAGTAACTTTGATCTCAAAGGACTCGATAGATATTCACCGAAATCTGCAGAAGCCAAAATCCATTCAATAACTGAAATCGGACTCGAGTTACTTGAAGCGAATTGATCGCTATACATCTGGGAATTTCGCGGACGAAAGTCTTCGATCCTGCAGGACTTTCTGACATGAAACAACTTTTGCAGAAAATAAAGGAATTGAAAGAGGATAGAGAACACTTGCATTCTGGGCAGTGACACATGGCTGTTCACTGGGAGCGGTGGCGTCGCGTCGTCACAAACTAGACTGAAATATACTTCTTTTCTGGAAGGTCTTGTCCACTCAAGCCTGCCAAAGTCTTCTCTTCCGCTGAATCGACTTCGACCCAGGCAAACCAAAGAGCCTTCTATTCCCTTTACAACCGACTATACACAATCTTGTACTACATCTACTTGACTTCACCTACATTTTAAAATATCTCTTCTTCCTATAAACCCAGAAAATGAGAAAATACACAAGGACAACTTAAATGCCTCAGAAACTTTTATACACCATAAAAATTTGTTTTCCAATTCAACAATAATTTTTGCATTTTCTATTTGCTATTTTACAAGCCAGATATGCACACTTGGAATCTTTTAAAACAAAAAAGAAAAAACAAAAAACAAAAACAAAAAAGAAAAAACAAAAAACAAAAAAAATTTTTAAACAAAAAATTTCTTTTTTTTTTCTATACTATTTTCTATACTATTCTATACTATACACAAATTTTTTCTACAACAATAACAATTTCTGCTTATTTGAAATCCACACACTCATTTTGTCCACTTTTGTTTCCGCTTCTGCAAATTTTCTATTCCTCGTGATTATTCTGTAGAAAATAAACGTATATAAGAAGAAATTTAAGTCCTAAAGGAATCTTATATATGAGAACTCCACTTTCGCAAATAAGTAAGAGAATATGAAAGTCTCGCGAAAATAGCGTAGAAGGGACAAACATTAGCATGAAAGTAGAGAACTCTACTTACAACGAGCAAGGCAGGTTGACTTTCTGTATAAAAGACGTCTCTGTAACAGAGAGAGAGTTAACGAAAATAGGAAAGAAAATGGTAGAAGACATGACTTAGAAAGAGACACTCTAATGGGACGAAACGAGAGAATGGCGTCTCTAGGACTCGAATTTTATTAAAATATTTAAGTAGCGAATTGCATTAGGGAAATAGGGACTCTATTGTTCAGTGAAATATCATTACTACCGTTCGTAAATCAGCAACAAAGTTTCGGTTCTCCATCGACCAACTTTTGATGGCTCTGCAAATTTCCATAGGGGATGACAAATCTCAATAATTTGAAGTCGTTGCAACATTTTTTGAAACGCGCGTTTCTTCTTGGAAAAGAATACGGTGTTCGGAAAAACAAGAGGAAACGAAAAGAGAAAGAAAGAAGAGAAAAATAAGAGAACAATGAAAACAAAGAGAACAATGAAAACAAAGAGAACAATGAAAACAAAGAGAAGAGAAAAATAAAAAAAGAGAAAAATAGAAAAAAGAGAAAATTAAAAAAAAGAGAAAAATAAAAAAAAGAGAAAAATAAAAAAAGAGAAAAATAAAAAAAAAAATAAAAAAAGAGAAAAATAAAAAAAGAGAAAAATAAAAAAAAGAGAAAAATAAAAAAAGAAGAGAAAAATGAAGAAAGGAAAAGAGAAGAAATATGGGATTAAAGTACATATCGAAATGATCTTGAAAAAAAACTTTGTCGGAAAGAACAATAAACTTATTACATTCTTTTTATAATCGGCATTTCATTGAATTGGATTTTCACTTTAGAATATTACCTTGAAAAATATCACGAAAGTTTGAGAATGGCCTATAAAAGAGGAGCAATTTAGAAGAAAGTTTTTTCGCACAAGGTTTTCCTTTCTCGTTTAGTAAGATTATTATCAAAACGAACTGTCGTGCAGTTTCCGAAGTACAACTTTTGAATAGAAATTTAATCAGAACGCATAAGAAAATACTAGCCTTGTTAGAATTGAGAAAGTACTTAACATTCTCTGAAACTTTTACCCTGCACTATAAGATCAAAACTTTATTTATTTAACTTATGTTTCTGTAGCTTCACAAACTGCAATTTCCCCGGTTTCTAGTTACCAATTACAGAAAAATTTGTAGTTCAACTCTCTCGCGTTATTCGAGGTTACTTGTATTAATTTCATTTTTAAAGCGAGCACTCGACTATTATCAGTGAAAAGCAGCAAGACTTTTCACTCGTCGAGTAGTCGGGAGAATTTAAAATTGAAATTCAATTAAGACATCAGCTCGCTCCTCGTTATCACCTGAATTTTTCAAAGTGATTCGCTTTCCGTTTCAGAGTCTCGTTTCGCGTGTTAGCTGCATTCCCTCGACGATATTAAATGCGCAAGATACAAGTTTCGTAAAGACTTGAAGAAACTTTTGCAAGTGCCTAAAGTTCTAGTAAAACGTATTGCCTCACTGTGTATCCCCTGCGGATAAAAAAAGGCAGCAAAATTTAGACAAGAAAAAAGTTGGTTAGAAATTCTACTAAGCAGAATATAACCGGGAACGATTAAACTCTTCTTTCATTTACTCGGAAATTTCTAATTAGCTCCTCTTTGCAAGTCAAAACTACTTTTACTTGGTTTTATCAAGTTCGATAATCTCGAAGCATCCTACATTACTCTTTAAAGTGGAAGAATTTACTCCTCTAGGATAAACTTTATTGTAATGCGGTTTTTAATTAGATTTGCTTATGGTGATTAAGGTGTAAAATTTTACGAGAGTCAAGGTGTACTTGAAGCTAAATAGATTTTCGAGAATTAATGTCAATTATAATAAGAGCAAAATGTGATTTAATTTATTATGAATAGAAAAATTATAAAAATGTTTTGGGAATAATTTTATTGAGCATACTAATTAATAAAATAGTATTACTATTTTCTAGTAGTATAGAGTGATACATTTTTTTAGTTTCCTTGACTTTAAAAAATTTGTTTATGTAGTTCAAAAGGGTGAGAAATAATAGGGGTAGTAGAAATGATAGTAGTTTCAATTACTGACAAAAAATGGTCGATAAAACCTTTTTTGATTATGTGCAAATGAATTGCAAACTAAAAAGTGTTAGAAACTGAAAAGAGTTAGAAACTAAAAAGAGTTAGAAAATAAAAAGAGTTAGAAACTAAAAAGAGTTAGAAACTAAAAAAAGTTAGAAACTAAAAAGAGTTAGAAACTAAAAAGAGTTAGAAACTAAAAAGAGTTACAAACTAAAAAGAGTTATAAACTAAAAAGAGTTACAAACTAAAAAGAGTTACAAACTAAAAAGAGTTACAGAAGTCATATTTTTTATGAACTTTATTATATTTTACTACCACCACTACTACTTTCTTTTATCAACAGATAAAAACATTTTTAAACTCTCTGCAAAAATTTTGCATATTGGGATTTTGTACCAGAGATGTGGCGCCTTAGAATGTTAACAACAATAAATCGAAAATTCACAAAAGAAGTTTTTTTTCAAAAGATTTATGCTTTTGCACAATTGGCAGAGATGACGTTTAATTGCAGTTTGACGTTCCTAACACAAAGGTAATATGTTTGAAAAATCAAAAAAGCATTTAATTTTTATGAAAAAACTAGAGAAGAGAATATAAAAATTGCCTATTCTTTGCTCTTTCTATCTCGTTCAAAATCCCTGACACGGAACATGTTGAAAGCGAGCGATAACTTTGTTCTTTGAAATGGACTTAGCGGACTGGAATAACGAACATTCGTTGACCCTAGTACTATGTGTTTCATGGGTCTCGTTATACCAATGCGTTATGGCCTCGTTATCTCGAAAGTCCGACGCATTTTGTGACGTATATATGAGTATATTTCGTCCCGTGATAGAAATACAAAGATCGTTTCCCGCAAGAGACAAATGAGATTTATTAAATTATTCCCCCTCTTTTTATCGACAATTGTTTCTCGTTATGGCAATGTTATCGTTTTCTGATAGAGACGCGAGGGTTGGCCGGATATCCAGTGAAATATGAAACCCCAAAAAGAAAGTATATATATAACAAGCAGAGCTTCATTCTTGCACGAAAGATAGCTTCTAGGATGAGAGTTGGCGAAAGTTAGGAATGATAAAAGGAAGCCGGGGAAATTCACTACAGCAACGCTATAACGCTGTAGGAAATGGAAAAGTGTACCTACACGTATCACGACAGAGAATCCCTTAGATTTTCAGTTATTTAATCCTTCTCTGAATTACGAGGTTATCTCCAGTGATCCTTTGTCGTAGTCTCTTAAGAGATAATGCTGAATGAAAGAGACGGCGAATTTTAATGAAGAGACTTCATTACTTCACTGGTATACCTCTTTTGTAAATATTTAATAAAAAGGAACGTTTTGCCGAAATATTAAATACTAATTATTACTATTGGCTAATATTACTATATTATTACTGTTGGCTAATATTGTTATTACTATTGGCTAATATTATTGTTACTATTGGCTAATATTATTATTACTATTGGCTAATATTATTATTACTATTAACTAATATTATTGTTACTATTGGCTAATATTATTATTACTATTGGCTAATATTATTATTACTATTGGCTAATATTATTATTACTATTGGCTAATATTATTATTAAAAAAAAAGTTTCAAATTAGACCCAAATGCAGTTCGAAAATCTCCTTTTAAACAAAATAGTACCTCATCAAATTCAGTACTTAAATGTAATAAATTAAAACGCATTCTCGACTCAAAACAAAACAGTAGTTGTACCACATGTTAAAAAGCAAATCAGAAAACATAATACATAATGTATAATTTCAAAGTTAACCCAAGTTTTATAAATATAACAAATTAAATTTTTCAAATTACTTTCTTGTATAATAAAATGCTCATTATTATAGACAATATTAA
>WNHD01002836.1:0-13977 GCA_011057455.1 Ganaspis sp. Gsp50 | reverse complement strand
ATGTTTTAGAAATTCCAGAAGATTTAGTTTCAAATGGTAATTTAATTGATGAAATATATGGATCATCAATAAGTCCCAATGATGAGACAGTATATTCTTCTTGCATTTTATCATTAACTAATTCAGAAGTATTGAACTTAAATTAACGAATTTTGTCGAATTTAGAAGGAGAAGAAGTAGTCTATTATAGTGTGGATACACATGTTGATGATGAATCAAAAGACATAAACAATATCGTCTTAGTAGAATTTCTAAATATTTTAACACCAGATAATGGGCAAGCTAATTAACTTTTGAGTTTTGGGAAAATTTTTATAAGACATAGTCTTATCTCACACAGAATAAGGGACTGCCGCTTGCGGCCGTCTTATCCGCTAGTAAAATAATAAAAGGAAAAAGGTTTCGATGAAAGCTAGTAACATGGTAAGTTTTGACTCTAAGAGACCCAATTAGAAGAATAAGCTAATTGTAATACTCTGGAGAAAAGGACAAAAGTATCATAATACTGTACGAAAGGGAATTCCTCAACGCAATAAACTATAAAATCTTCCATTAATTACTTTGTAGATTTTAGAAATACAAAACCGAGGCAAATTACTATGTGTGAATTTTAAACACTACTTTTTAGATATTTTCTACGTTAGCTTCACGAAATTATCCGCATATACCCCGAAAGCAGCAAACCTCCAATCTTTTCAAACTTTAAAACCTTTTACCCCTTCAGTTCACATAATTCCTTCACATCACAGCGTAAAGTTGAAATGATAATGATCGAAAAATGAATTCAATATTCATAAGCTTCCTGTAGGGAGCAGGATTGGGTCAAGAGTAATAAACCTTTATGTTAATTTGAGGATAAAACGCGTTATGAAATGAACATTTGATTATAGTATGAAAACAGTGGATCGTCGACTGACGGAAGAGAACAACAGTGGCATCATCGCTGGTATTGCTGTTAACACGGAACAGTGGGTAGGATGAGGGGTGCAAGTAAATTCCCATCCCTCGATAGTCTGTCGTTAAACGGAGTCGCGATATGGGGCCAGGGTTGTGACGCAGTCTCTCCCCTGTCTAGACGCACTCCACACCGACAGGCATCCATTGCCACCCTCACAAGCAAGAATTTACTGCCCTGTCGTTAATGTCAGCGTACTCACAAGCGCAAGTACACCGAGGGGCTCACACGCGGAAGGATATACGAGTCGTAAACTCACACAGGAGCAACGAAAGGCACTCACGATGGAATACTGCGACGCGACGAGCAATAGAGAGTGAGCATCATACCCCTTGTCCGGATGGAAGCTTAAGCTACGAGCATAATGAAAAGCAGATTAAAAACTTTCCCTATATAGTAAAGGCAGGAGAGGTACGCTACTTGGATTCGATCGAACAAGACATACTTACCGACCTCTGCTTCCTTTATCCTTTAATGTCTCTTCTTCAAGAGAACCCCCATTAGTTGCTACTACGGACGTTAAATCGGATTATTGCGTCGGAATAGGTCACCTGCAATGGTGTGTCGTTGTAACGTTGGACGTAACCCAGTGAATGGGAGATGACGTTTACGACCCCGCGACCTGGTCCCTGCCCGAATCGATTAGGTGGTCGTAATTTACACCGCTCGTCCCGACCTGGTTACACGCACATCACACAACTCTCGTGTGAATTTGGAACACAACTCATTCCATTGGAAAAGTACTTCTACTCGGAAACAGTAACGTAGAAACAGGAATTTATCTGATCGAGTTCCGTTAACGGTAAATGAAAAATAAATTGTATAGGGCCAAATATAACATGCCCATCAGTAGAGTGTAAATAATAAACAAAATATGCATTCTTGGGTTGCTATTTATTTTAGCTTTCAAAATGATAGCAGATGAATGAAAAATAACACTAAATGGACACCATGACATACAACAATGATACCAAATTTATTTGTTTTGTTTTGAACTGTAATTAAAATTAACGCGCGTTGCAATAGATGTAATATGTGAAGCGGTGGATGATACTCTTTTCCTTACCCCATACAGTACTCTGAAACGCAAATCTGGCTGGACAAAATTCGAAAAATCGAAGTCATATGATTGGTTTTGAAACCGAATAAACTTAGAAATGCCTAATAGGAAAACTTTCACACTTCACAGTTTTCATAAACTGCTTATACTTATTTTTTTATTAGTATTCTTCGCATTGGCGATCGCAGAAGAGACTTCTTCAAATCTCAGTGCTTGCTGGGGACTTGGCCATTACGGTAAGTTCTAGGCATACTCAATTATTTTTTTTTTAATTATACTAAAATTCATAAACTTTATTTGTATTAATTCTATATTTATCAATATTTATTTACATACTATTTTAAAGCACATATTTTGGTAATTATGCATAAAGGCTATGTACAGCAGATTTCAAAAGTAAGGAGAAAATTTTTGCCGAACATCTATTACCATATTTTTATTACTTAACATATGAACTAAGGACACCCAAAAGATAAAAGCCACTTTTTGCCAACCTTGGCTAATATTTTAATGTAAAGACACATGCGCACTGAGCGTGCATTTTTTCTCACTAGTATATCATTTTTTCCGATCGTTTAAAATTTTTCCTCTCAGGGTTTTTAAGGTCGCTAATTACGAATCTAGAAACAAATTACAAAATGGCGGATGTATTATGGCGCTCGATAATGAAACAATTATGTAAATTTTTTGAAAAAATTACTTTAAAGGGTTTTTGGGATAGCTGCTTAGAAAAATGTGATTTGTTTTTAAAAATCTTAAATATTGGACCCAATGTCGGCGGAAAATAAAAGAATTACATTTATAGTGTGGCGAAAATAGCCGTGAGTACATTTTGCAACTTTTTGTATATACGCTATTTATAATTAGTACTTCATTTCAATTTTCCGGGAAAGGAAATTATTATCAACTTTCACAATTAGACAACTGCTACTGCTCTGGTTGATTGTAAGGAAGAAAAAAAGATATGATTATTAATAAGAACAAAATGGTTAGTGGTAAGTGATTATTGTTTTTTCACTCTTCATTGTTTGAAAAAAAGAAAAAAAATCCATCACGTTAATAAAAAGCAGAGCAATATATCGCTTAATGTTGATAGAGTCTGATCAAGAGTCTGATATTTGAAAGTTTTACCAAAGTAAGGGTTTTTCTGTCGTTTTTCTCACAACGTAATTTTTTATGGTCAGGTTGGCACGAAACCCTGATTGCATCCACAAACTTTTCTGCAACGTCACTTCTTTCCACGCCCGTCGAAGCTTTATTAAAACGGTGAGTATACCGTGTGTTATATCTTATACGTGCATATATATGGCCTTGTATTTAAGGTTTTGAATTTCAAATGAAGCGACCGTTGGCTGCCATCCGCCATTGATATGCGAAATATCGTCGATGGCGCGGCGACCCACTCTATTTCATATATGGTGCTATAAAATCCGGAAGGGACGAGTTGTCGTTGAAATTTCCAAACGTTGCATTCGTCGTCACATTTTCTCAGAAACGTTTTCAAGAGATTGGCAAGTTCCTTTTAACGAAAAACACACTTCCCTCAACCAGCCGATTTCCATACCACCCTCTCAGGAGTAATCCGGACCATACACTTTTTTCCATTAAAAAGTTTGCCCATATTATTAAATCTTAAGTTAAGAAGTTGTGTAGAAACATTTTTTTATTTCATAATAATTTCTAAAATTTTTGAAATATCCAAGTTCCTTTTACATATATGTAGTAGTTTGGGGTTTTCCATTAACCACGTGGCCCATCTAGGGGAGGGAGGTTGTTGGTAAAATGATACGCTTGGTGACGAGAGGAGAGGGGGGGGGGTCTCTCTTTCGAATGTAAGTACTTTATTTATTATTATAAATCATTACAAAATAATTTTAAAAAAAGTTACAAATCCAAAAGATTTCTCTATACGTACAAAACAAAAAAATAGTTTTCTTTGAAATCCATGATTCATTTTTTTGCAAATTTGACAGTGTTCCTGAAATTTTGTTGACATTCTGTATTTGGCATTCGATTCCCCAGTAAAACTAGACCCAATTTGAATATAATGACACGTCCTGTAATAATTAGTTAATTAATTAAACAATAAAAATAATATAATCACAATAACTATGTAATTTTTATATAGAATGAAATAGTATATGTAATTAACATTTCTAATTGCAATTAATGTAAAAAATGAATTAAAATAATGTAAAAATAATTAATTAATTAATAGTTTAAACAAACTTAGTTAATAACTAATGTCCTTTTTAACATTAATCATTTTCAACAATACTGAATTACTTCCAAAATGTTTAACGAGTTTTGAGCGATTTTATTTAAATAATAACAAACTTTTTAAACAAATACTATTTTTAATAATAATTTAGATTAATGAACAGTGTGTTACGAGAAAACTTGAATTCAACAATTTTACTTCTGGTATTAAATTGTTGAAGCAGTAAGTTGTTTAAACAATTAATCATTAGTTTAAAAAAACTTAATTAATCACTAATAACTAATTATCATTTAAAAATGAGTCATTATTTATCAAAAAAATTAAAATTACATACTAAATTGTTTAAATGATAATTTATTTTCTAATTGTTTAAACAATTTTAATAAAAAGCTGCGACTTTTTTTTACTAATTATAATGATATTTCAGAACATTAAAAAATTAATGTTAATCGATTTGTTTAAATAAACAGCGAATTGTTTAAACAAATCTAATTGTTAATAAAATAGTCATAATCATAATCATAATCAACTATTGGTAACTAGACCGATTTACCAATGTTTGATAAATGTATTTTTTCTAAAGTTACTATATTATACCAAAAAAGATTCACACCTTATAAGTCGATAAAGTTTATCTTCGAAAGCTGAAGATCAACACATGCAAAAGATCTACATAGAAAGTGGGTCACCTGCAATACAGCCAAAGAATCCACCCCAGGGTCCTCTTGCGATCTTTAGTGAAAGACATTAGGGCCCAAATTTCTACATGAACCAAGACAATAGAAGAAAAAAACAGTTCATCAGTCCAACAGTTCGACACTTTTACTTGCTCGGCAGATCGCAACCCTCGGTCCATCGGTCAGTCAAATCAATTATGCAACGCCTGCCATTGTTCGCGACTACTATAAAAAGGTTCTTACGCTACAGACGGTCCTATTGAAATTTGCAGCTAAAACCACCTTCACTCAATCTTGGCAAAAGAGTCCTAGCCCAGGATTTTTTGTACACCTGTATTCTGGCACATCCATCAGAAAACATTACGGAAGCATATAAACACATCCCCTGCAAAACGCCAGTCAAACGAGTAGGAAAATAAAAGATTTGCAGTTAAAACTCAACTACAAAAATTAGTTAATCTAAATATATTTCCAATACATTCAATGAAAATAATTCATTTTTATTTTTAGAATTTCAGACTTTTATCAATTTATAAGATTTAGAATCGATTTTAATCTTAGGTTACAATTGATATTTACTTTTATAATAAATTCAAAAATTACGTTTTAAATACAGTTTCTCAATTATTTTCAAGACCCCGTCCTAGCTTAAGTTTCAATTTTATTATTTCAACTTAACTAAATCGGGGAACAATAGTGAAATTTGTGGTGAGTAAGATGTATTTTTAATAATAGTAATTAAGACGTTTACTGACGTTACATATCTCCTCAAAATTGGTGCATCGGTTGTTGTGAAACTTGAAATTATTTTACAGCTCTGTGTATATTAATAACAATATTTAAACATTTTATATTAGTCATGATTATTTCCAATGAATGTCTTTATCTATTAATAATAAAACATTGCAAAATTATCCCTTTTTCTTAAAAACTTAATAAAAATAAGAATGAAACAAAAAGAATTTTAAGGACAATCATATTCTTAACAAGATTATAACAATATTGAATCTGAAATAAAAATGTTTTCAGTGAAAATCTTAATACTGTCTTATCTTCAGCAAGGGACAAGTGCGCGAAATCAAAATTTAAAGAAATCGTATGTAAGATATTTTTTTGTCTCATCATAAGTGTTAGTCGTTCTTTGAGTTGCTGGAAGAATAACAACTACCATTGCACTCAGGTAAACGCGGTAGCGATACTTCGTGTGATCGCTGACCCTGGCTTCCTTAATAATACAAATCTGTTCTTTAAATAACCCTGTCGAAAAAGTGTAGCCACTTGGACAAATGAAGAGGATTAAAAACACAAAATACGCGTAGAAATTAAATACACCCGACAAACAAAGTGCGCGAAATTCATGCACTTATACAACCGGTTGTTACGAATTTGACTTTTAACAAGTTCAGAATACATTTGAATTATTTTCAAAAAACTAAAAATAAAGTTTATTTTTAATAAAAATTGTTTTTGGTCACAGTTAATAATAATAATAATTAATATAATAGTCCATACAAAGAAATTCCTTGTGCCCATTTACAAGGATCTAACTAGTTATTCTTCCTTGTTAGTTAAGGAGCCAATTATTGAATCCTTGTTGAAATAACAAGGGCATTTTGTTGTTCAAGTAGACATAGAAATTAGTGGATTTATCAAGTTTTAAAAGTTATACAGAATATTTACTAACCGAAAAAGTCAGTAACCATCCACTTTAATAAAGCAAATCAAATAGTAATTAAGTATACAAGACCAGAGTCATAAATGCGTGCCAGACAGATTCCAGCGCAAAAGATAGGTTATGTTGACAGTGGATAGACGACGGAACAAATCGAGCAGAAATGGGCGCATATCTAAATACAATAACAATTATTTATATATGATAGTTTCGTTAATAACTTTTATTTGTAAATTTAATTATTATTTGGAACACATTTTGCAACGAATTTTAACCTTTCTGTGACAATTTTATGTTATTAGAACTTACTTTGCATCCCTTGCTAGTTTAATAAGAAATCCTTGTCCATTTAATAATATTGGTGCTAACTATAGTAGTATGGTTGGCTCCGAGATAGAAGTTTTTTTGAGTTTAAAAAATTTACGAATCTTCCCGAGTCAATGTGACTCGGGACATTTATATAATACAGCCTAGTGATAAAAACCCCCAGACATTAATAAATAATTAACTTAAGAATTTTTCAAAAAATAACTTCCCACACAGCACCAGATGTTACCTGAGACTTGCCTGAAGCTTACACTGAAAGTTTGGGAATATTACACAGCGAGTGTCAGGCAAGTTTAGTGGAGTAGTAGTAGCAAGTTTATTAGCAAGTTTAGTAGCAAGTAGGAAGTAGAAAAATATGCGCATGTGTGGGAATGTTGGCAGCGTAACTTGCCTGAACTCAATGCATCTCGATGCAAAGAAACTACATTTTTTACTCTTAAATTAACTTTTTTTATTTGAAAAAAAATGTTTCGTGAAATATTATTTTAAGACTCCAAAAATATCCATGAAAGTTTCTTTAAATTTATAAAATTTTAAATTGATTATTTAAATAATTTTATTTTACATTATTTTTGTAATTTTAAATGAAAATTATATTAAAAAATTTTTTAACGTCACACATTTATGCTCATAGAATGACAAACACCATTTAATAGTAGCCATCATACTTGATGATGGCTAGTCCATTCTCAAAGAGAATTGACTGAAAAGATTGAACCCACCAACCGCTGCTCCATGCTACTTACATGTTATAAGAGCTGCGGTTGCATTTATTTTAAGATAATTATTTATTGGTTGTTTTTAAATTTTATTAGAATTATTATTTTTCTTGCAATGATTTATATTATCTAAAATTATTGTCTTAATTTTACAGGATGACAGATAATAATTACGACGACACAAATACTACACCTACACCTATTATCCTTTTTATAAACTAGACATTTAAATTTGATTTCTATAGTCTCTGGTATTATCAGTTTACTTTTGTGTTTATGTAGATAAGGACGTTACAATTTGAAAAGAGATGCTTTTACTTCGGTAATAGTTTTAAAATAAAATAAGAATTTCTCAAGAAACATGTGTATTTGTTTCAATTCAATATCAATGAGACGAGGATATAGTTCAAAATAGGGACATTTAAACATTGAATTAAAATGGAATTGAATTCCTTAAAGCCACCTGTTACTTAATCTATTTCGTTTCTGAGAATCCAATCATATTTAAAATTGTAAGTATTTCTCAATTTTAATTTTAATTTATGGAAATATTTATTTTTAAAAATATTAAAAATTGTATTTTAATATTGTTTGAAAAATTAAAAACTGTGAAAAAATCTTGGACATCAACTGCGCTGGGGGCGAACCCAAGACCTTTCAATTGCTGGTTGAATGCTCTAAGTTTGACGTCAAAAATTCTGGGAAAATTTGAATGGATTTATTTTAATATGTTTGTCGCTCATAAGTAAAATTAATGAAATAATTGTTAATTAATTTTTTAACTTATAAAGCTTTTATTATTCAAGTTTTATAAATAAATAAACAAAAAGCATTAATAATTTTACCTTTAAATAGATTATTTTGCAGTCTGTCTTGTTAAGTAAAAATTATTTTTAAATTTAATTTATTAACAAACGTTATTTTTGCATTCAATACTTAAAAAAAAATCAAATTTATTTGACCTTGGATACAAATTTGTTTTTATCTCGTTTAAAATCTACTCACTTTAAAAATCTTTAGAGAGTCTCTCAGAGGACAAAATCCAAATCTTTAAAAATGGCGAATTGTTTTTCTTGAATTTCTATCTACAATTTACCTGCCCACAGCCCTATATCCCAGTGGATTTACCTACGCCCTAAGCTAATATTGTATGATTGTTATTACTTTATATATTTGGAGAAATGAGAAAATTCCAAAATTCACAAATAATACAAATATTATTTGCGAATTAAACAAATTTTCGGGAAATCTCTACAGCAAAATCCTACGCTAGACAGGAGGACTGGGGAACATTTTTTCTACAAGTTCTGTAAGTGAGACAAGGCCATGACCTGTGCCATACGAAATAACTCACCCAAGCCTTGTAAAAACTTTAAAATTAATTGAAAATTATTACTCAAAAACTAGAAAAGTCTGCTAGATTGCACTGTGTACTCCTACACAGGGAAATTTCCAGCGTATCTTATTATTAAATAATTAAATAAATGTAATTATTTAATAAACTTTTGAGTTGAAATTAATTAAAAGATTTCTCTATCTGGTTGTACTATGTACTCCAGATAGGTAAAATCAAGTAATAGTAGAAGTATTACCTCCAGAAAATTGCAGAAGAATAAAAGAGCGCGTGCTTAGATCTGTCTGTTTATATACTCTTGAGGTCATTTCTTATCCCCTCTAAAATTAGAATTACCTTTCTTCTCCCACTATTTTTAATTTCCTGTAAATACTGAATTTCGATTGCTTACGATTTGTCCTTCAGAGACATTTTTTTTCAAAAGTCGAAATATTTGTACCGCCAATTTAGTCTTATTTCTTAGGACCAATGAATTTAAATTTATCTATCTCTTTTCTTTAGGATCAAAATTGTAATTCTCTTTTCAGTTCTAGAATAGTCTAACGGTTTTTTCTTATTTCTTTAATTTTTAATTTAAATGTCATTAATTTTATAATTTTAATTATAAATAAATTTAGGATTATTTATTATCTTTATAATATTAATTTTTTATTTAATTATGATAAGTATTTATTTATAAAAAAACTATTTTTTAATTTATTAATATTAATATATTTTGTTTCTTATTATTTAACTTATATTATCATTATCTATAATTTAAGCTTCTTAAAAATATAATTTATTTTGTTAATAATTAATTATTTTTCTTAATAATAATAAAATAGTTTTTACTTTTCTTTAAAGTCATTTCTCTCTCATATAATTTTACTTTTCCTTATGAATCCATCTTATTTCTCTTTGTTGTATTTGTTTATAATTTATTTAACATTATCTTTAATACATTATTTATTATTTAATTTAATTAATTTCTTATAATTCTAATTCTATAACTGTATTCTTATATTTCCATTTTAAAACGCTCGCCTTATGGCACTTTAGCTCAGGGGGCAAGCAGCCGACCAAAACCATAAGCGCTCAGGGCTCGAATCCCGACACCGCAAATATTCTTTTATATTTTTATTTTTATATTTTAAAAATTATTTTATTTTTAAACTATCGATTTAAAAACTTAATATATTGAACTGGTTTAACCACTAGGCTGCCGGAAAACCTATGTTTAGGCTTAATTGCTGGATTTGTCAAACATCGGCAGCATACAGGTTAATAATTTCAGTTCCGAATATTTAAAAAATGCTTATTTAAAATTGTGTTCAAGTTCTGAGAATATTTCATATAAAGTCAATGTTCTAAAAACGTCTTTTTGTTAACTCTTAGACGTAATTTGGATGTTTAAAAGGACGTCTTTCGAGACAGTTGCAGGACGTCCTAGGGACCATAATACTCAATATCCCAGAATATCCTGGAACATAAAAAGACGTCCCGGTGCCCACTGGGTTATAAGTTGTAGCGAAATCTTTGGGCACTGTTTTGTCTGTGTAAGCAAAATCCGATATATGTGGCTTTCACGTTCATTAAAAATAAAATCTGCAGTAATTTAGCTTTCATCTTTTATTTTCTTTTCATAATTTTTTAACTGTGAAAGTAGAAGTGATAATTATAAAAACATGATAAGTTCAAGTTTATGAAGTCGTTTGCGCTCTGCCTCTTAACGTCTGACCAAACACGGACTGTTCCACTGAGTTTAATTCTTGGTTCTCTCATCTCACGCTAACACTTCATACTGTTTTCGTATTTCTGTATTTTTAAATTGAAAACAAAGTAGAATATTTTGCAAGTTAGACAGTAATATTTCAATATTATCTTTTCTGAATTCCTTGCAGTGAGTTATATTAAATTAAAACTATCCTTTACATAGAGTAAGAAGTACATGATGAAGGCAATAATTGCTCTTCTTAAAGGTTTAATTTTTGCATATAATTTCTTTCTCTCATCATTCTTTTTTAACAACAGTTTAATAATTATAATCAAAGAAAGTATATACGAAATTCTTTAGTACAATTTCTTTATTACATCATTCTTTATTGTCACTATTGTATAGTCAAAGAAATACAAAGGATAGAAGAGTTAATAAGTATGCACTACAGTTTACTTTTCAACAACTGAATATTTTATTTACAGACATTTTTGGTTGTCAGTACAAGCAGAAAAGAATATGAGTAGTATTTGTCACAGAATCATTACTCTAATTTTTAAAACATTGATCTAAATTAACAAAAATTATATTTCATCATCCACAACCGTGAACATAAACTTTTTCTAACTTTTCGATGATCCAAAAATAGCCGAAAGGCATGCACAAACTTTTTACGTTTACAAATTCTTGCGCCTCTAAACTACTTATATCACAACATCTATTCAAAAGTAACGCATTTTCAGTCAATAAAATGAAGAAAAAAACCTGGCTGCAAATCATCTTTCTTCATTGAAATTGCGAATATGCAGTGAGTTTAAAAAAAAGAGGAATCTCCATCACAGGAATGAGATTCCGTACACGCGATGCCATGGCGTATGCTTTTCGATTGATCAGACTCTGTCATCGGAGCGGTATCTCGCCGACACGTACCTGCCTAACATCCTCGTACTAAATTCCCTGACACACGTGCACTTGTAGTTTCTACTCACACAACTACACCCACACGTAGATTCGCAATTCACGTGCAGCTTCACCACCACAGATTCACGAAACACGCAGACGCTTCAAGAATGGCTCACCGACGCAGGCGGGTGGTCCCACTCACACCCAACGGAGGACCTTGCAAGAACATCAGCAAACGCCATGCACGCAGACACGCGCGAAAATTACGACCTTCGCTCCGCGTCTGGATACATCGCTCGAGTGAACGAGCCAGCGCCAGCGGACGACCAGGGTTTATAGGGTTGCCACAGGTACCCAGAGCTCCAGAGGGGCCAGGAGAAATAAACACTCTACCAAGACTCACACACTGACGCGGTTTTACTGTTTCGGAAGTCTAGCCGACCCAGCTATCCACCCCAAACCATCTAAACCCCAGCACTACCAGTTCTATCCACTACCTCCTCCTCTTCTTTCTCATCCTCCACCCTTCTCATTCTCTTCCTTGTCATCCTTCTATTTTTTCTATTCTTTTTCTCTCTTCTCATCCTTTTCCTCCTTTGCCTGCTCAACCTGCTCATTCTTCTCTTCATTTTCTTCCTTCTCTCCCTCCACATCATTCTCTTCCTTCCCAACCTCCACCTATTTCTCCTGATCCTCTTCTCGACCCCTTCGCCATCTTCATCCCACCGCTTATACAACTTTCCACCCCTCGACCAGCATACTATCCAAGTTCTGAACCCACACCCAAATTCCCCAACTCTCTTTCAACCCTGTTCAGTTTATATGTTTGTCTTCTTTGGTCGCACAGCCATTCTCTTTTATCTCTTCCGCTCCTTTCCACCCCTTCCTGCTCCTAAACGCTCACGTGTTCCTTTTTTAGCTTTTGTAAAAACCACCTTCCAATGCACAACTCTTCAGCCGTGGATCTACCTCCCGAATACATAAACCCACTCGCATTGACACCACTCTCAAATTTTTTTGGCATACATAGGTGTATTGACGCATTCCCGCTTGCTGTAAATATACATGAATGCAAAAAGTACTCTGACGTGGTAAAATACCCACGCACAATTTTCGACTTTGAAAATTTGAAACTTCAAATTTGAAATTTGAAGTTAAATTTTAAAAAGCATTAAAATTAGAGTTTAAATATAAATACGAGGCGAGAAGACACACTTCGCGTATATCTGAATAAAAATTCGCGACTTGTGCTATCTTTTATTTTGAGTTCCTATTCTCAACTAGTTTTATTTAATTTCACTTTTGCATTTTTATTTCCATCAATTCTGAATTGTTTTGTTTTCACTTTGGGGTTCTATAACCCGGAACTTGTAAACTTTGTTATTTAATTATATTTTTCACTGCCAACTTGTTAAACCGGTAAATTTTAAATCGTAAAGCCATTGAAACTAATTATTTCGAAATTTCTTTTCACGTATGCAAGATGCTCTTTTTATTATTACTGATTATTATCATCGACTAACTTTGCGAGAGACAGCGGAGCTGTCAAATGAACTGGTCTTGGAACTTTTGAATTCTTCACACATCAACATCAGAACTTCGTGGACTTCATCCCTGGACATCCTTGGTCATCATGGGTCTTCGACCGGATACTGAATTCTGATGTGAGTCCCGAATTCATCGTAGTGTCTGGTATTTTCCAGAGACGTATTATTTGTTGTTCGCCTCCCGAGTCGAAATTTAAAGTCTAAATAGAGTCGAATAAGTACTGCATTTTTAGAACTTAAAAGAACCTAAATTGCATTGTTCTTAGAGTCGAATTAAGTACTGTTAGGTGGCCGAACAGCCAGTTTTCAGCACCTAATAGACGCTAAGTCGAACCTAATTAAGGTGTCTATAGGTACTATTAAGTGCTACACTAGTACCTGCTTTGTTCTCAAAAAAGAAAATTCAGGTATATTCAAGCAGCATTCTATACAAATAGATACACACAAATCAAATGACATACAATATATACAATAAGGGAAACGATACTTATAAATCTAAACCTATACAATATTAACATCCCGAGTCGAAATTTAAAACCTAAATAAGTCCTCTAAGAATCTCTTAAAACCTTTTATGATCTTTCGAAAGCCTTTTAAAACCTACCTAACGCCTGAAAGCGGAATAATTGGAAATAAGTGCCATTTGGTAGGACTAAAGTAGGAGGAAGAGGATTTACTAGGAGTTAAGTAGGTCTAAATTTGTCAAAATTTTGTTTTTCTTCAAATTTTTGGTGAAGAAAATTAATTATTACTAGCGATATTATTCTCGGTCGCTAACGCTCCCTCGAATTTTAAAAATTTTTATTTATGTTTATATACAATTTGTTTGATTCTTCTTATTTTTTTTCA
>WNHD01002835.1:0-13978 GCA_011057455.1 Ganaspis sp. Gsp50 | reverse complement strand
TTCATTTCACCGGTACCACCCATATCTGGGAAGCTCTCCCCTATCCGCCACCCGGGGACGCGCCCGATAGGAGTCCAGACCTCCCACGGGATTATTATTGTTATTATTATTACTATAATTATTATTATTTTTATTATTATTTAATTCTAAAAATTATTATGTGCTACTGATTAAGAAATGTAATAGTCCTCTAAGGGGTTACATGTAAGAAATAAGTTATTATATATTTTTATACGTTTATAATATTTCTTTCATTTTTTAGGCTACTCTTGAAACAAGGTATCCTAAAATTTCGCAGGATCCGAGACATAATATTTCTATTTGCCAAGAGCTATTGTCTATATTAGGAAGATGTTTCATGTATGATTGCCAAGTGCGGTTATATTTTTATAAAAGTAATTATAGAATTATTATTACTGTAATTTTTTTTGTAGTTTGCAAAAAAATTCTGAAAATACCATCAATTATTTCTGAATTTTATTAATTTTGTAACACTTAAAATTGTAAATTACACTTAACATTAGATACATTTAAAAATTGATACACTTAAAATTAGATACATTTAAAAATGGGTACACTTAAAATTAGATACATTTAAAAATGGATACAATTAAAATTAGATACATTTAAAAATGGATACACTTAAAATTAGATACAGTTAAAATTAAATACTCCTAAAATTATTGTTTAAATTTTCAAAAACTCAATTTTTTACAGGTGTCTATAATGTCGTTGCTGTCAACATGGAATTAGCAGAATATGTGACGCAGATGCTACTTGATCATCTTATGATCTTTTACGATCCTGACGAAGATATTCTGCCGCCCATTATTTTCGATAAATGCACTGTTACCCAAGGCGCTGAAGAGGTCGTAGTGGAGCCTTTGGGAGATTTGTTTTTCTTGGTGCAAAAACTGTATATTAAAACAGTCTTGAAAAATTACGTTGCCCTGGGTAAATTTGCAACGATATTGGAGTCGGTTACCAAAAGAATTTCCCAAACAGAAGCCGAACACTTGAATATTGTAAGTATCGTAAAGTTTTGCGCTTTTGTTACTTTAATATCTCGTGGTTAATAAAAAAAGCTGTGATTGTTTTTTTATTTTTCAGAACGAAACGACTGATTTGTTGGACAACACTCCTAAATCAATGAAAATTGTACATAATCTGAAATTGACAATAAGCGTTTGCGAAGCTTTGATAGCTTATAGATTTGGTTGCTGGTCGACAGATAGTATCAATTTTGCCCACATCGTCAGTAATTTATTCAAAGCTTATATTCGTTTCACGGACTTACTTAAGGTAAATTATAAAACGATACGAAACTTGTGTTTCAAATTGATTATAAGAACATTGTCTGTTTTTAAATTTTATATGTATGAACAAAATTAGTTTTTAAATTTACTATAGTAACATTATTAATTTTTAAATTTACTATAGGAATATTATTAATTTTTCAATTTACTATAGGAATATTATTAATTTTTAAATCTACTATATGAACGTAATTAATTTTTAAATCTACTATATGAACGTAATTAATTTTTAAATTTACTCTATGAACGCAATTAATTTTTAAATTTACTCTATGAACATTATTAATTTTTAAATGTACAATATGAAAATTCATTATTTAAAAGAAAGAATAAAAAATTAATTTTTTCACAGAGGAGTAGCAAAGTAAAAAAAGGTGATCCGAAAAAAGCGGATAAGGATGTAACTGATAAAAATATGACTCGTAAAAACAATCGCGCTGTTACTTTGAAACCACCAAATACGATTATGGATATATATACTGTGAATCGAATGTTACTACTGCTGTTCGAGTAAGTTTCTCTCCTTGAAATTAAAAGAAAAAACTCAACAATTATGAACGAAATATTTGAAAATTGTAAATAATTAGTTTGTTTCTAATTTTATTATTATTATTATTGTTTTTTATTATTATTGTTGTTTTATTATTATTATCGTTGTTTTATTATTATTATTATTATTTTTCATTATTATTATTGTTGTTTAATTATTATTAACGTTGTTTTATTATTATTATTATCTTTCTTTTATTATTATTATTATTACTATTACTATTATTGTTAAAATTATTATTATTATTATTATTAACGAACGCAAAGAAAAATTAATTGTATTTATTTTAGAACTAACTTGTCCTGGGTGTCAGAAGAAGAAGCTGACATTCTGCGAAGACGACTAGAATTCATTAATTATGTTTTGCAAACTTGCCTTCAGTTAATACGTGACGTTAAATTGTTGAAGGGCGACAGCCTTAAAAAACACAAGGATCAAAACGCGAAAACTTACATTCAAATTGGAGGGTAAAACATGCGATTTTAAATTCAATTATTAGACAAAAATCTATTTTTCTTGCAGTGTCTTGATACATTTCTTTCAAATTGAAAATTATTTTACATTTTAGAAACTCTTTTTGAAAAATTAAAAAATCTTTATTAATTTATTCTTTTAACAAAAAAGTTCTTAAACCAGAGATTATTCCATAGCTAAATTTTATTAGTATTATTTATTACATTCTAAAAATATCTTTTAATTATCTCAACTCTAGTTCCTTCAAAAGATTAGCCGAAACATTGAAATTTTGTTTTTTTAAATAAATTATAAAAATTACCAACCCTTTTGAGGATTTTTTTTAAAACTCGTCTCGAAGGCTACTTTTTTATTTTTTTCTTAAAGGAATAAATATATTATATTTATTAAAGGAATAAATAAATTATTCCTTTAAGAAGAAAAAGTAAAAAAAAGTCTTCAGTAAAATAAGCTTTTTAAAAAAAAAACAAACTATTTCTTAATTTACATATTTTTTCCCAAATCACTGGGAGAAAGACTGAGAGCTAATTAAACATTAATATATTTTTGTAATTTTCAAAAAACTCTAGAAATTTTAACAAATACTTATTAAACCTGTTTACCTATTTTTAGATTACTTTTCAAGAATGTTATTAAAAAAGTATCAGAAGATGAAGATCTTCATCCGATTACCGTAAGTTATGCTGTGGAATGTTTCAAAGAACTATCTCACTTAATGTGCAACTCTTGGACGTCGGAATTGCCACTGTTCCTCAAAGCTGCAGGTATTTAATTAAAATTATTATCGGAAGATTGATAATGCCAAATAATTTTGTATTCTGGTTTTAAGAATTTTATTTTATTTTATTTTATTTATTATGTATTTTATTGTTTAAGTATTTTATTTATTATTCTTTGTTAATTATTGTTAATTGTAGGCGACGTTGATGAAGGAGAAGGACTCAACTCCCAAATTAATATTGTAGTCACTGCATTAGAAAGTAAATTTACTGCGATTTTACAAGAAAAGGAAGAGGACGATGTGACGTCCAAAAAACTTGCTTTGCAGTTTATCGAAACAATTTCTTACTTTGTTCATAATATTTCATTCGGCAATAATGGGACAAGCAAAAATGTAAATTTATTTATTATTATTCAATATTATTATTTATTATTATTCAATATTATTATTTATTATTATTCAATATTATTATTTACATATATTATTTCAATATTATTGAAAATAATATCGTGAATATTGCTATTTATACTCTTAGCTATCGAGTTAATCAAATTTAACAACAAACATTTTTCTAGATTCGAGGATGGCTGAAAATCCTTGGTGCAAATAAAATTGAGGACCCAGCCATATGCCTAATTATCATTCAACTAATGCTATTCGTGGATGCTAAAACTTCAGAACATGGAGAAATTTTACGTAAAATTTGCGAAGATTTGTTCGATAAATCCTCTAAAGTAAATTTATATTCTTTCTACATAGTGTAAAATCTTGTTTTCAAATTACGGAAACAAATTATTACTTTTGCATGTGGAACAAGCGAAATGAATGAAAAATAATTTCGAGAATTTTTTATGCATAAAAATTGAGAGTAAATAAATGTTATTTCTTAAATTAAAATTATATACATTTGTTTTCAGAGTGATTCTGCTACAGGAGATTATGAAATAATAAATGAAAATACTTTTCTCCAAATATACTGTGCAGTCAATAATGCTATAAAGTCTAAATTGAGCGAAGTTTCTACGCTATTCAACAGACTCAAAGCCGAACAAGTCGTAGTTTCCTCTCCAGGAATGAAAAATAATGATGGTATTTTTATGGGAATGTTTACACTATAAATATTCTACTTTTAATTAGTTCATAAATTAATAAAGTGGTATTATCGTTCACTAAATCTCCACTTAATCATAACTAAATCATAACCAGTTAGTCTGTTAATTTTATTATACTCTTAATTTAGTCTATTTTTACTAAAGCTTAATTGAAACTTTACTAAAGCTTAATTGAAAATCTTATGTTTAGATCGTGGTACAATAAGAATGAAAGAACGTGAGCTGTGCAATCAATTGTCAAATATAACTGGATTGCTAGATTCACTAGTGAAATGTAGAAATGACACTGGTACTCACACCACTGCTGTTTTTAAAAACATTCAGCAGATCTTCAATATCTTGAGTAACTTCACGAAATATTTTATCAGTAAATCAAACTCAAAGCCTCAAGCATTTGAAACTACCAGGTAAAATTCTATTTTAAAATTGTTTAAAGAATACTAAAATCTAGTAGTGTATTTCCACTGCAAAGGATGTTTAATTTCGTAATGAAACCTTGACAAACAATCGTTTTTAGCTGCAAAAGAAAATATTGAAATATTCACATTTTATTATAATAATTCATTATAATATAACAAATAATTCACATTTAATTTTTTAAATAACTTTTGAACAAACAATCATTTCAAAATTCAACCAACAGAATTATGAAGAATTTTTTAAAAAGCTAAACGTTTTTAAAAGTAGGATGAAAACTTACAATTCTTATACAAAAATAAATAATATAATAAAGCATTATTTTAAATTGTGACGAATAGGAATTCAGTAAATTTATGCTGTATTAAAATTTGATATTTTTTTCAGATTTAGTACCTTGGTGGAACATGCTGGAACTGATTTGAAGCCTCATGTTGAAGAATTAATATATTACATTGAAGTATGTTAAATAGCTGCTGGATTTCATAATATATTTATTTATTTTAGCACATGATACTTTAATTTAATAACATTTGAAATTTTAATTTAATAACATATGAAATTTCATTTTAATAACATTTGAAATTTTAATTTAATAACATTCGAAATTTCAATTTAAATTTCAAATTTTAAACATAATATTTTTCAAGTAAATATGATTGTATCACTCAGTCGTTATTTAATTAGATAATTGAATTTAACGATTTTCTTTAAATATGCAATTTTTCTTTAATACAAGATAATTCCTTTTTATCTTTGAAAGTAATGTATGTTTATTTTTCAGGAGAACAAGAAAAAACAGAGCAAAAACAATGACGCAAAGAATAAGATTTTAAAAGATATTAAAATAATACCGAAAGTAACTTTCGAAATTGAGCAATTTACAAAGGAAATTTTGACTCTTTCGAAAAAAAGCGGGGTATGTGCAATTTGTTTATTCAGTATTTTTTCAAAAAGAGGATAATTAATTTTTTTTTACTAATTTATTTAAAGGTCAATCGTATCAGAGAGAAAATTAAAGATTAGTTATTGGTTCTTTTTATTAAAGATAATTAAAATTGAAATTAATTTTTATAAAGTGAAATTTAATTAATTTAAATTAAAAATTAAATTAATTTTAATTAAAATTTTGGTATAGTGGTAATAGAAATTCTAGAATTGTGTTGTCTATACATATAGTTGATTATTTAAAAACCATCGAAACATTATTTTTCGTGAGCTTACGCTCTTTTTTAGTTTGAGATTATTTTATGGTGATCGCCCTCCTTAATTTATAAACATGAAGAAGTTACAAGAAAAAGTGTACGTATTTCAATCTATTTGATATAATAAATTTGTTTTTAAGGTTGACCTGACGAAGGCCGTCAAACACAGCACCACGAGAGACTTTAGAGTGGACAAAATACTACTAGAGGAACATCTTGAAAGAGTGGATGTAATTAAATAAAAAAATTAACATTTAAATCAATTCAAATTTTTAAAATTATTTTTTAACATTTAAATAAATTCAAATTTTTAAAATTATTTTTTAACATTTAAATAAATTACAATTTTTAAAATTACTTTTTAACGTTTAAATAAATTAAAATTTTTAAAATTACTTTTTAACATTTATACTTTTTTGTTAAAAATGGTAAATATTTATATACATATTTATATTTTTCTAGGTTACAACTCAAAATACAACGCATAGATCAAACAGAACTGACAGGGAAGATACAATTAATGATAGAACTAGAGATTCTGACAGCGAAAGTGAAGCTACACCGAGAAAGAGGCGTAAATCAAACTCATCGGACGAGTTCTGAATATTGTAATTACTTATATGAAAGAAAATGTTCAACGAAAGATTGTAAATTAAACTTATATGGTAAGTCTATAACTATGTAATAATTTAAAAAGCAAAGTAGCACAAAAAATTGTTTTCATGAAATATAATTATTTTCTTAATATTGATTGATTATTATTAACCACCTAAAGTGACTTGGTAACAATTTCATAGTTCTTTGATTCCAAAAAGCTGAAATTGAGGATGCGAATGCATTTGTTACTGCTTTAAACGTAATTATTTATTTAATGACAAATACATATATACAATATTGTATGTTTATGAACCTACTTTTTGTTTTTTTTTTAACTTAATAGTATAAAAAGATATTTGGAAGTTAGTGTTTACAAATTATTTAATTTTATATCAGAGGTTCTTTTTGATATAAAAGTAATTCAAAAATAATGTCAGATACATTGACGATAGAAATGCAATTACAATTGCAAGTTAGATTTTTTATTCACACCAACATTAGATCTAAAAATAAACTGTAATTTTTAACATTCAAAATAAATTGTAATTGTTTTTCTGTGATTTTTAAAAAAGGATAAATTCTTTTCTTTACTACTTCATGTCTTTTCTCATCAAAATTTTACACGTACTTCAAAATCTTGTTGACAGATTTCAAATGTTCATTTAAGCTCTTAATGACAGATTTCAAATGTTCATTTAAGTTCTTATTGACAGATTTTAAATGTTAATTTAAGCTACAAAGTCTAGTGGTCTATTAAATCCTCCTTTCCTGTTCATATATTGTCTATACTTTCGTTTTAAAATAACGTGAACTGCACCCGTGTCGTTTCCGTCAACTTTTTTCCCTTTAGTTGAATCGAAGCCACAAAATCCCATTAAACGCATCATGTCTTGCTCTTCGGGAGTTTTACCTTGCAAATCGGCCTCTGAAAATATTCAAAATTACAACAGTGGCAAAAATAACTTGTTCGTAAAATAACCAAAAATAAAACTAAAATTAATAATAAAATACAAAATAAAATCTTTTATTTTATTTTATTTATTTTTTTTTATTTTTTTCTTTTATTAATTACATTTCTATTTATTTTTGTTTGCTTATTTTGTAAAAACTTGATAAATAAATACAAGAACAGGAGGAAAATAAACAAAAATGCATTTTGGTTTTTTTTATAAATGAAACGTAAACTTCAGTATAATCGATAATAATTAAAAAAAAGTAAATTACCTGTAATCACAGGACGCTCGGCTTGTTTGGATTTAGGCTTTATACGTTCTCTTGATCGAGACCTACTGTAGGATCTTCTGTACCTATCGCGATTTCTTTCTCTTTCTCGTTCTCTTGATTTGCCTCTATCTCGATCAATTGATCTAAAATTAGAATATTTGTTATTAAAAGTGATTACACAAGATTATTATAATCATTTAAAAATTTTATGATTTCTATTCAAATATTATTTGTCGTACAAAAACTATAAATACCTTCTTCTTTCGCGAGATCGTCTTCTTCGTCTATCGCGATCACGATCTCTTTCTCGTTCTCTAGAACGATCCCTTCGTCGGCTAGGAGATGGCGACCGACTTCGTCCCATTTTTAAATCTGTTTTGATTAAAAAATTTGTACAGATATTAAGTGTGACGAACTTTAAATCGTGATATAAAATTTCGACCTTTAACTTGGAATTTATACGCGTATGAACGCGTTTAATATTTTGAGGTTATTAAAATTATTTTGGAACTTAACCGCAAATTCGTTCATAATATGCTAAATGTTGTACTCAAAAAACGTTACAAATACTTACTTTCTAAGAAAACAATCACTTAATTTAGAGTTCTTATTTTACTCTATGTTTAATTATATTTGTATACGCAATACTATATTGTCATAAATATCAAAAATGATCAATGAAAATCTTGGAACTGTCAACACTCAAACTACACAATCCAAGCAAGATGATAAAAAAGGTTGTCTGAGTTACAAACTTACATCATTTGTGCAGGGTTGGGTAAGTAGAATGTTAAACCCAGATGCATAAATGATGTCCTTCCGGTTTGCAGACCTTTAGGAAAAGTCACCATTACTTCATAATGGACCATTATTCTATTCTATAATCTCATTAGTTCATGACATATGATGTAGGCATATGTCACGAACTAATAAAATTATAATAGAAGCCGAATGACGGCTTTTCCTAAAGGTCTGCAAATAGGAATAAATTTATGCATCTGGGTGAACAGTCCCGGCCATTAATGCCTTCCATTTTTCCACTAAAAAATTTCTACTCAGCGAGTTTCTTTCTATGTAATTTCACTCCATGCTTTAACATTTTATATGGACATTGAACAAAAATACATAGAAAGAAACTCGCTGAGTAGAAATTTTCTAGTGAAAAAAAAAGAAGGCACCACACTGTTACACATGAATTACGTATGAACGAACCAGCCCTGACTTTAAGTGACAGGTGGTGACGCCGGCGAAAGCGGTGACAGTGGAAAATAAAAAGCAAAATGGCAGTTCTTTAATCTTTAAAGCTCTTGGAAACATATTTGACGTTTCTTAAACATAAAGAATGTGACAAGTGGATTAATTGTAACATACACTTGTACATATACTTATGCAAATGCATATGAAATAATCGACAAGAGAAGACACGTCTTTATAATTTTAACAGTTCACCATGGCCTTTCGCAAAGTTAAAGGAAATTTTGAACGAATGTTTGACAAAAATCTCACAGATCTCGTTAGAGGAATCAGAAACAATAAAGAAAATGAGGTATTTTAAAATAAAGAATAAAATTTAAAAAAATACTAATAATTAAACTCTTTTGATAATTAAATTGATGATTTTTAATTAAAAAATCGTGTTCTATAAAATGTGTTCAGAATTTCTAAGATTGGATTTCTTTTAGGCGAAATATATTGCACAGTGTATGGAAGAGATCAAACTGGAACTACGACAAGACAATATTGCTGTCAAGGCAAATGCAATTGCAAAATTAACCTACGTATGTAAATTTGCAATTAAATTAGAGTTTTAAGTATCCTTTTGATCAAATTTTCAATTTGAAGCAAAAATATTTTAGATTGAAAATGTATCTTTATTATGTCAAAAATACTGTTAATTAAAAAAAAGTTATACAAATTTCAAAAAGCAAAATTTCCTTGATTCGAAATTGATAAATTTCGATGTAATTTAATCACAAAAAAAAATATATTAAAATTTCAAGTTTATCTAATCCTTATAACACATTGATAAAAATCAGTTTAGACCATATTGACAGTTATGGATTTTGATAAACTGCAAATTCGTTCAAATTGATCATGCTTTCAGTATTAATAAGTAGCCAATGAGATTAATTATTGAGAAAATTATGTAATAATTTTTGTTATAATTTAACTGCGAAAATTGAAACTGGTATAATATAGTTATATTAACATAAATATAGTTATATTAATTAATATATCTATAAATTATTAATATATTAATTGTAAATATTATTATTATTAAAATTAATTATTATTAAACAGTTATAGATAGTATTGTAAATAATAATATTTTCAACATTGAACAGGCAATAAAATTCTTTTTAAAATTAATCAACTGCTAACAGAATGAATGAATGATCGAATGCAATTGTTGATTATTATTCATATATTATTATTAAGATTATTATTCATATATTATTATTATGATTATTATTAATTATATTATTATTAATTACGTGAATATGATTTTGCTTCCTCAAAGAAAGAACTGTTTTAGTTAATATTATAATCTGTACTAAATTAATTAATTTGTTTAGCTACAAATGCTGGGATACGATATAAGTTGGGCAGGCTTTAATGTAATTGAAGTGATGTCTTCTCCAAAATTTACCTACAAGCGAATTGGATATTTAGCTGCCAGTCAAAGCTTTCACACAGAAACTGAAGTAATATTTTAATTAGTTACACATTTATTATTGTTATTTATTATTATTATTTATTATTATTGTTATTTAACCCTTTTTAATTCCAAAAAATGTCATGCCCTCGCCAATAAAGTTAAAAAGTGAATATTATTGCAATTATTAAAAAAACATCACGCAAATTGTGAATTTTAATGTTAAATCATTCGATGATTTTAGCTGCTGATGTTGACAACAAACATGATTCGCAAAGATTTGAATAGTCAAACTCAATATGATGCTGGTTTAGCGTTAAGCGGTCTTTCGTGTTTTATTAGCCACGATTTGGCAAGAGATTTAGTCAACGACATTATGACTTTATTGACATCCACGAAGCCGTATCTTCGAAAAAAGGCAGTTCTAATGATGTACAAAGTGTTCCTGCGTTTTCCAGAGGCTCTAAGGCCCGCTTTTCCTAGACTGAAAGAAAGACTCGAGGATCCAGACAGCGGTGTTCAATCGGCTGCTGTTAATGTAGTCTGCGAATTAGCTAGAAAAAATCCGAAAAATTATTTGAGCCTTGCTCCTGTATTTTTTAAGCTCATGACCACGTCTACAAATAACTGGATGCTCATTAAAATCATCAAACTCGTGAGTAAATTGCTTTTCCTTCATTCGCTTGTTAATCGTTTATTGCCTTGCAAACAATTTTACATCCTATTTTTATATAATTGAAATTTTTGTATCTTTAACTGTTAAATGAACAAATATTAATTACTATTAATCAATTTTTAACTATTAATTTTAAATTGAACAAATATTAATTACTATTAATTATTAACTATTAATGTTAAATGAACAAATATTTATTACTATTAATTATTAACTATTAATGTTAAATGATCAAATATTAATTACTATTAATCAATTATTCCTTTATAATCTGTAATATTTTCTGCACCTTGAATTTATAGATAATTCAAGGTACAGAAGATATTCTGCTGTTCTGAGTCAAGCGATGTAATACTCATTTATATAAGAAAAGAAAAACTCAAAAGAAACGAATTTCTAGATCAATGGGAAACAATTTTTATTGCAGTGTAATTTTTTAAGCTAAAAGATTTAACTAAAAGATTTTTTACAATTTATTAATATTGATTTATAATAAAAATGTTTAACTAAAAGAGATCTAGAAACATATTTTTACCTGTTTCTTTGATTTTATTGAACAAATATTTTAAACTATATTCATTAAAGTAAACTAAAATTGATAACATGTCTAAGAAATAATACGTAGAATAATAATATTGATAATAAATAATAAAAAGAATACTCTAAAATGATATGGGTGAAATATTTGATATATTTTTGAAAATTATTATTTATTGTGCTTTTTATTTTTTTCTGCTATTACGTTACTTGATGTTAAATAAAAGTAATTGTTTATAATAATGTCAAAGACGTAAAAAAGATTATTTTCAAAAATTACACATGTGTGGTGTTTAAAAATAAAATTTGAAGGAAAGTAATTCTTTTAAAAATTTGAAAGAAAGTAATTCTTTTAATAATTTGAAGGAAAGTAATTCTTTTACAAATTTGAAGGAAAGTAATTCTTTTAATAATTTGAAGGAAAGTAACTCTTTTATAAATTAAAGCGAAAGTAATTCTATTAAAAATTAAAACGAAAGTTAAAAAATATTTTTAAAACAGGTAATAAAATAGTTAAATTAATATTTGTAATATTTTTCGTGCTCAGTTTTCAACGATAACGCTGATCGAGCCGAAATTGGGTCGCCGATTGACTCAACCTCTAATTGACCTCATATCAAGGTTTAAAAAATCGATTTTGAGTTCCTTTACCCAATAGCTTACATTACATTAATTTTGTTAGCTATCAGAGTTGGACAAATTAGTTATTCGTTTATCTTTGTCTTTTATTACAATTTTTTATAATGCATACTTTTCTTGTTTTGTTTCAAATCATCAGATTTGAATGAATATAAAAAATTTAAAAAAAAATTTAAAAATATAAAATATAAAACATTGTACAAATGGTTTATATTTGATTTCTTATTTATTCATATACAATTTGCCTTCTTATATTTCTTTCGAAAAATTATAAAAAGCGTCTGATGTTTGTCTTAATATTTTGTCAATCTAATAAAATATTTGTGTGAAAAATATTGTTTGTAAAATATTTGTGTGAAATTTATTTTTTGTAAATTATTTGTATGAAAAATAGTTTTTGTAAAATATTTGTATGAAATATATTTTTTGTAAATTATTTGTATGAAAAATATTTTTTGTAAAATATTAACATAAAGGATAAATAATCATTTACAGCAAGAATTTTTGATTTAGAGTTTTAGATTATTGTATCTACGCGGATGTCCAACTCTGTGGAATACCTATAGTATCATCTCGCAAATTGATTTGTTTTGAAATCAGCATTAAGTTACTGTAGTATTTTGATAATCCGCAACGCAAACACTGATTATGTGGCACATGGCAATGCATTACAGCCTGAATTTATTCATTGAATTTGCATTTTTATGAAGAAAATTATTCCAAGTTTTTCTTTTCACTTGCTTGACATCACTTCCTATCGACGTTTTACTCATTAATTCATTTTGCGAATAACATTTATAAAAATTTCTTTTTCTAAATTTATATTTTGCTTTCTAAAGAACTTCATTTTCTTTCGTCAATTTTTGAATTTATTTATTCAATTGCAAATTATATTCTTCAATTTTCTAAAATTTAATGTTTATTTATTTATTTACAACTCTAATGGATTTACAAAAAAATACCCTTTATTAATTTTTTTATTTTATTTATTTTAAAAATTATAAAATTCTTTATTCATTCTTGCACGGGTTTATAAAATAAATCAGATCTAACATACATTCTTCAGGAACTTCAAGTAAACTTAGAATGTTGAATAACTTTAAAAATGTTATGTTAATTAATTTAACTTTAAAATAGAATCTTATTCTATTCAAATGATGTATCTCATTTCTTTTAAATTTATACCTACGTATTTTAAACGATTCTTTAATATTTCAATAAATTAAAAAAATTTCATTTAAAATTGAAAAGAAATTATTCTTTTTTAATGAAAAAATAAAAGAAATCTTGTAAATAAATAAATAAATAAAGTGATCGATATTTTAACTTTATTAATTAAATAAATAAATAAATAATAATAAATACGAAATGAAAATTTCGAAACTTAAAACGTTTTTCTTTTCTCTAATTAACGTTGTCTACATTAAATTTCTATTGAATTTGCAAAATGACAATTTAATGATTATAAATGCATAAATTACCGAAAAATAATAATTTGATGTATAAATACATAAATAAATGAAATAACGTTTTAAATTGCAAAAATGAAATTTAAGCTGGTTTTAGAAATTAAAAATATACAATTAAAAAAAAGTTTTCATAGAATTTTAAACTTTTTGTAAATTAAGGGTGTTCAACATAACCTCAAACTAAACAGTATTTTTAAATATTTAAAAATAGGGTTTAGTTTGAGGTTATATTATGAGGTTGATCATCCTTAATTGCAAAATAGCGAAAAGATATATAAGTATTGTTCACGAAGTAGAATAAGGAGACACCACTTTGTTATGAAAAGCAGCCTGCTTTTGGGGGGTCAGAGTAAAACTCTGCTCACCACGTGCTACGGTCGCGCTC
>WNHD01002834.1:0-13982 GCA_011057455.1 Ganaspis sp. Gsp50 | reverse complement strand
ACCCTATTCTAGAAAAGCATACGATGTAATTTTTTCCACACACGATTCGCGTAAACAATAAAATTTTAATTGTAATGAAAAGTAGAGGCGCAAAGTTTGTTAAATAAAGGGAATGCGCAGTGAGGAGGAAATCACTGGCAGGTGGAATAACTAATTAATTTGCATAAAGTACTTTAGGAGGGACTTTACGAGCAGCTGGTACTCTTGTCACATTTTAAATCCTGTTTTCAGTGTTTGTGGCTACGATTTCATTTGTGAAGTTCATTCTTCACGCTTGGCTCGAAATGAAGCGCGCTCTGTTGCGTGGAAATGTGTTTTTCTCACTTTGGCAGTATCGTTCGACTATCAGTTCATTTCGTTTAGCTCCGAGCAGTTTCATTTCAAGTCAGTTCATCTCGCCGAGCTCAAAGCCATTGCGTTACAAAAAGTTGCTTTTCTCGCCACTCACTTTACAGATAAATGATTGTCAAACTTTTCGGCCTCAGACTTAATGGAAACACATTCGATCCTCTAAAAGAATAAATTGAAATTTCCAATAACGGATTCTTACTTTTAAATTAGTTTCACCACCATTTACGTATTCATAACTTCACTTTTTTCTTTATACCAAGTTTAATTCAATCTCCTTTCTTTTGCATTAATACTATTTTTCAATTATTTCAATTACTTTTTCCTTCTCATTTTTCTCTCTTCATTTTCCTCTCTTCATTTTTCTCTCTTCATTTTTCTCTTTTCATTTTTCTCTCTTTTCATTTTTCTCTCTCTTCATTTTTCTTTCTCCTCATTTTGCTCTCCCTCAATTTTTTGCATCCTCGAAATAAATTATATTTTCATCATTGAAATGATAAATCTCGAATATCCTAAATCTTTAATTTAAATTTCGAAATCATGTTTGTTTCAGGAAATGTTTTGTGCAAACTGTCCGTTTGTGCAAAAGTAGAAGGTTCAATTTGTGGAATTGAAATTCAGGGGATGTTGATAAATAAATTTGATTTTAATCAATTAGGCTATAGGGAATGAGAATGGTTTTAATTGGATTTTAACGGATGGAATTTCTTTCTCATTTTTTAGAATGAGTTATCGACATGGAACTCATTACATAGTTCTCACGTGCGAAGCAGGCTCATGTCACAAAATGTTCTCTCTAATTGCTCGAGCGATTAATCATCGAAGCTGACGCAGCTGGATTGATTGACGCTAAATAATAAAGTACGGCTAGGAGAGAAGTCTATAGTTTCCAATTTTCCGAGAATTCTGCAGATTGTGTAAGAAACTTTGCAAATTCTGTTAGTGCAATTTGCAACACCCGCTAATAAAATTCCACAAATTGCTGCGTTGTCTACTTTTATAATATCCAGCAAAAACTTTCATTGGGAATTAATCTTGTCCGCGAAACTTTTTTGGAGAAAATCAAGCGTGGATGGAATGTTTTTGTCAACAATGCTAACAATGTGCAATATTAATAATTGTAATAATAAGGGAAATTAATCATTGTCACAATAGGAAAATTAGCAATGTAATTACAAACTACATTGAAATAGAACGATATTAAATATGCAATTTAATAGTGTTAAAAATGATATTGTATTAAAAATGCTATTGTATTAAAAATGCTATATTGTATTAAAAATGCTATTGTATTAAAAATGCTATTGTATTAAAAATGCTATTGTATTAAAAGTGCTATTGTATTAAAAATGCTATTGTATTAAAAATGCTATTGTATTAAAAATGCTATTATATTAAAAATGCTATTGTATTAAAAATGCTATTGTATTAAATTAAACGAAAACCTTCTATTTAATTTCCGAAATTCCATTGTTTGCAATTATCGATTGAATTTCTAAATTAAATTCTTTTGGAATTTCTTCTTCTCACACAACTTTCGTTCTATTTGTCATCTTACATTCGAGCCTTTTAAATTCAATTAACTTTTCTCGGTTTATGTCAATATAAATTTTATAAGACCTTTCTCGCAAGCAAGTGATCGTCCTTTAGATGAAAATGTCACGTACTTGATTTAAAATCCACTTATAAACCTCTGATTAAAGATCTCGTACTAAACCTGGAGATTATTTTAGTGACCTTTTTCCTCAAGTGTATATAAAAGTGCAAAAAGATGTTAAACAAAGGAGAAAGAAAAAATAATAAGAAACTTTACAATACAGTATGTTAAAAAGTACGTTCTGTAATATTTACAATAAAGAAGCGAAGAGTGAAACTAATACTTTTTATTTAAAAATTTGCAATTTTTAGTACAATTGCATTTTTAGTATGGTTGCATCTTTAGTACGATTACATTTTTAGTACAATTGCATTTTTAGTACGATTGTATTTGTAGTACGATTGTATTTTTAGTACGATTGCATTTTTAGTACGATAGCATTCTTAGTACGACTGCATTTAATTTTAATTTTTCTGCGAAATCATTAATTGGAAAAAAACTATCCAAACAAGACGAATGGAGCTTTGAGCGAAAGAGGAAGATGTGGGAGATATTCTTGACTCTAAACATAAGGAATTGCGGGATTAGAATAAATTAATATTCAAGGATATATAATGTATACATTGTATATGTATATATTATGAAGTAGGTATAACTTGGAGCTTCTGAGTACTTACTGTATTCTGTGTAAACTTCTACGGGACACAAGTTTCAGGTTTTGTCTCGAGTGTTCTGCAGCAGCTTTCGGTCGTGTTTATGCCCACAGAGAGCAGTTTTGGACTATTGCAGACCTATAACTGCACTGGTCTCTTTGCTGCTCAAAGCGTATACTTAACAACAAAGTTGCTTTCCTAACTCGGTTGATATCAACATAGAGAAGAGAAACCAAAGCAAGATATCGTCCTGAAGTAGAATAGCGTCAAGTTTCGGTTTCGATTGAATTCAAACCTAAATCTATTCTAACCCTATCACAAGAAAATCAGACCTTGACAAACACTTCGCTAACTAACCATTCATATAACGTTTTGCTTCCCTCGAAAACATTCTCCGTTTGTACAAAATCTTCTCTATATTTTATGCCGTTTGTATAAAATCTTCTCTATATTTTATACCGTTTGTATAAAACAATCTCGACAGTGAAAACCCAAAAGGCGGTTTTTTTTAGGAAATCAATCGTCAAGAAATGATTCAAAAAAATACAGGAATAAAATCCCCCTCTCGAGTTGCACACGATACTTTTTTAAAATATTCGAAAAATAGTCAATCACATCTAAAAATGTGTGATCTGAAAATGTGTGATCTGAAAATGTGTGATCTAAAAACGTGCGATCTGAAAATGTGTGATTTGAAAATGTCTAATCTGAAATGTGTAATCAAAGAATGTGAAATCTGAAAATATGTCTATAATATATCTAAAAAAGAAATTGATAACTAATCTCGATTTCAGGATTCCAGGATCGAAATATTTCCCAGTTTTTTTTGTAAACATCGTGTATAAAAAATAAAATCCAATTTGTAGACATTTTTCAACAGAACCGAAAGTAATTAGAAATAGAATAAAAGTAAAAACCAATGACTTTTTGTAACATTCTGTAAAAATAATGGCGAAAAAAAGTGCGAAATAAATTACACACGAGGTATGAATACGTTCGAGGAAAATCCAATATATGGATTCAGAAAGCGTGACGTTTTTTAGGAGCTCCAATTAAAAGTAAATTTAAATTAAAAATCTCTCAAAACCCAAATTGGTAAAAAATCGGCCATGAATGGAAAATATTTTTTCTAATTAATTTTCTGAATCTTTTTTAGAAAGTGTGATAAAAAAATCAAAACCGTGGTATTTTAGAATTTAAAGCAATTTTGACTAAAATTGAATTTAAAGCAATTCTATTTAAAGTATTGTATTTAAAGCAATTGTATTTAAAGTATTGTATTTTGTATTTATTATATCATATTTAAAATCAATTTCAATATTAAACAGTATATTAATCGCTATTGTCAAACACGTTATACACTAGTCATGTGCCTTGTTACACGATCTAATCGAAGTGATTGTCATGCACAAACCACGATTTCAATGATTTACCTTATTAGTTAAAGGATTAGTTTATCTAGTAAATATAGAACCTAATTAATTTCAACTACTCTCGAATCCAGTTGTTATTACGAATTAATAATTAGCACTGTTAATGACATTCCGACCTAGAAGCTGTAATGATAATAATTGTGGTCTGGTAAAACAGAACGAGAAGATCACAATGCCATTATTGTCTTTCATCTTCATATTAAGTTATTAATACAATTTCTGTACAAAGTGGTAACAAAATTACAATACTCTAAATAGTAAAACATTCTTTTTAAAAAAGAACGTAAACTGAAAACTGCAAGAGAGTAAAGTAAAAAACTTACAACTAAAAAAAAGTAAAGTGAAAACTAATAGAAAATAAAGTAAAAACTAAAAAAAAGTAAAGTGAAAACTAATAGAAAATAAAGTAAAAACTAAAAAAAAGTAAAGTGAAAACTAATAGAGAATAAAGTAAAAACTAAAAAAAGTAAAGTGAAAACTAATAGAAAATAAAGTAAAAACTAAAAAAAGTAAAGTGAAAACTAATAGAAAATAAAGTAAAAACTAAAAAAAAGTATAGAGTAAAAACTAAAAGAAAGTAAAGCCGAAACTAAAAGAAAGTAAACTAAAAATAAAATAAGCGAAAAAAATCCCGAAATTGATAAAATGAGGATTTATCACTCGAAGAATGAAATTTATTTCTTCGTGAGAAAAGTTTGATGAAGTAAAAGTCGCCTCTTTTTTTGGGTCAAGGATTTTTATCCTCAGCAGTGAGCCGAGTTGGTATCATTGGAAATTTTGCAGAGGCAACCAGTTGCATCTTAAATCAAGGCTTATCGTCAAAACTTGGGAGGAGGGTGACGTATACACTGAAATTTCAAAGTTAGGAAAAGCTGATAACAGGAGTTAACTACTCGTAAAGTTTTCCTGAGCCAAGATGACTTTAAATTGTGAAATGGCTAAAACTGAGCAGTCCTGTTTGAAGCCAGACTTTGTGCAAGAAAAGTCAAAAGGAAAATTTCAAGGAATGGTGAACAACAATGTAAAGAGAAAAGACAAAGGACTTGTGATACGGATGGTACTTTCAACAATGAAAAATCACTATAGATTCCCTTTTTTTTAACAAGGAAAATAGTCTTTACTTTCATTTTCTCTTACTTTATCCTCTTCTTTATAGTCTCGTTTACCTGCCTTTTTTTATTTGAAGCTTTTATATCTCTTTTAATTGCTTACAAAGCTACCATTGATACTGCTAAGCCACTTAAGAAAATTGAATTTTATTGCCAAGAACCTAACAGTTTTAGGATCGAGTATTCTTTGTGGTTGTGATCTTTTTTAATCAACCTCATTTAGGTAAATAATTTTTAAAAATACTTAAATTTTGGTATATTAAAAAATACTGAAAGTAATGAAAAAGGTGCTTGTAAAATTCGCTGCAAAATAAGCATATTACGATTACGAAACGTAATTGAAAAGTATTGAAAAGAAAAATACGAAAAGTAATTGAAAATTATTGAAAAGAAAATTACGAAAAGTAGTTGAAAAGTATTGAAAAGTCAATTACGAAATTATTGGATAAAAAACATTTAAGATGAGAAAAGGAATACAGACGACAAAGTTCTGCAGAAAAAAAATTCGTAAATAAAAGATCTGCAAATAGAAAATATCTGCAGACGGAAAAGTGCTGCGGGCACAAAAGTGATGCAGATAAAAAATACTGCAGATAAAAATTACTGCATATAAAAATTACTGCAGATAAAAATTACTGCAGATAAAAATTACTTCAGGTAAGAAAGCTTTTTAGATAAAAAGACATGATTTGGAGTAATAAAGATGATATTTTTGGATATTAAAAGTGAATTACGTAACTATAGTCGTATTTTAGATTCCGGAGGGAAATAACTTTGATTTTCATGTAAAACGTGTCAAGCATACTAGTGTGTTCTCATTTCTGTAGTTGTTATACATCGGAAATCACAGACGATATAATACAAATCAACATGAAGTGCTTCTTCATGTTGTCGACCCACATGTTTGTTAACAGTAATGGCCGAACATTTGATACCGACTCAAAATTAATGTGAATTGTACTTTGTAATTAAAATGTCGATCCACAACATCTGTACTTGGCAACCAATTTTTTATACATTGTACATAAATCTTAAAGTTGTACATACATTTCAAAATTGGACACACATTTTAAAATTCTACATAAATTTTAAAATTTACCCATAAAATTTAAAAATGTACACACACTTTAAAATTACACATAAAATTAAAAAATTAAAAAATTACATAAATTTTAAAATTGTACTTAAATTTTCAACATGTACATAAATTTTGAGGTTATGATATCAATATTCTTATATTGATTCTTCGTATATAATCGTTCGCTACATTTTCGAATGATTGCATTTTTAGGCTCGAGGTTAAAATTACTTTTAATATTGGCGTCGAGAAAAATTAATCAGTATTTAAAAATAGCAGTAACTTCAACAACAGTAGTAGCAGCAGCGAATAATTTTTTATTACACAAATTAATTCACAAAGAAAAAACAATGCTTTCCTGTGAGGAAGCAAAAATTAATTAAAAGAAAATACAAAATTAATTATACAAAATTAATTATACAAAATTAATTTTACAAAATTAATTATACAGAATTAATCTTTGAAAATGTTTCACTCCCAAGTTATCATCTAAAACCCAAACTGTATAAAAAAATCCTCATTTGTTATTCAAGCGTATCAAATTGTATCTATTATTCCAAAAAATATGTCCCAAAGGTGCTTTTATAAAAAATTCCACTGTCAGAAAGCCTTAGTTAACCCAGTCTTTGATAATGTAAAGAAGCAAAATGAGAAATGGGCAGAAATTCGAGTCTCTCCTTTTAATCAGCGCTCGCGCTTTGATACATTATCACGCTTCGTTGGCAAAAAAATATTAGGACAGCGTATAATATCTCCTTGTCAGAAAAATTCCCTCAACAATTTCCCGTAAAAATAAAAGAATGGCGAATCTAGAAAAAGAAGCAGGATGCTTTGATGGCAACTGATCAATATCTTACAGAATTAAAAAGAAATGCGAGGGGGAAATTTTTCTTCAGGACAGTTTAGTAACACTTGAATGGGAAATTATTTCAAGAATCACGCGCTAGGGTAGAAAGTTCAAAGTCCTGTGTGTTTTAATGTCAGTAGAAATCGTATTACTCATTAACCTCCGACGTCGACGTATAACCAGAACGTGCCGTTGCTTTCCTACATTTTACGCCACTGCAATAAATTACAGCCGTAATTGTACTACGCTCTGGAGAACGAAAGTGGCAGACACTGGGAATTACGTAAAAGAGAGCCTTTTAGAACAATAAATTTCTAAACTTTAGTTTCATACACTGCGTGATTGCCAAAAGTGTATGAAATCGACTCGTAATGATAAATCTCTAACAACCTGTTAGAATTAAAAATATTCTTTCGCTGATGTTAGTTCGCATTTATAGCATCTTGATTAATAAAATTGTATTTTTAGACAAACCTTAAATCGTTGTATCAAAATTAATCGTAGTATTAATTACAGTATTAACATTAATCGTAGAATTAATTATAGTGTTAAAATTAATCGTAGAATTAATTATAGTATTAAAATTAATCGTAGAATTAATTATAGTATTAAAATTAATCGCAGTATTAAAATTAATCATTGTATTGTTTATTCACTGTATTAAATTTTGGTAAGTAGTCATATGCCTCAAGAAAAAATATTTACTATTTTCTAAAGAGAGCACTTGACCGTGCGGCGAGTCAGTGAAGACTGAGCTCCCTGGAGCGCTCCCTCCTTTTTATACTCTTCGTAGCTTCTGCTAGTGGCCGGCAGAGGCGCGCGTCATTTCGTTTCGCAGAAATAGCGGCGAACAGGAGGTATAAAAAGGGGTCTCACGACCTAAAGCCGCTCAGTCTTGCACTGCTCGTCGTTAAGTACGCTCTTCAAATAAATATTTAATATTCACTAAATAACTATAACATTTTTTAAATATAAGCTATTAACTATTAACTATAGAAACTATTAACTATTAACTATAGAAACTATTAACTAATAACTATAGAAACTATTAACTACAGAAAATATTGACGTTTTGAATTCTTTTTAGAATAAAAAAATAATTACAACCTTTACCTTACATAACATTTTTCTAACCATCTCTTTTCGCTATTTTTTGCAAATTTACAATATTACATTATTACATTATTACAAATTACATTATTACATTCTAATATTAAATTACATAATCATTTACACTGCGCCAAAAATTGTTTAATAAAAAATTGTCTCACATTTTTCAACAAAAATGAAGAATTTGTTTTCCTTTTCTCATCTAGACAACAAAAGAAGAAAGTATTCCCTCGTCTATAAATATTTTCAAAAAATCAAATTGGCTTTTGTGAACAAAAGAGCGTGTAGCAGATGTAGTGGACGTGGAAAATAAAATGAAATTAAGTACCGTGAAGTAGTAAGTGTCGACATATCGGACAGAAAAAAATTAAGAACACAGTAAAATGGAAAATACAATGCGGTAAAGTTGCGACTGTCGCGCTCGTAAATTTTTCTTCTATATCTAGCGTGATATACGAAAGTACAAGTAAAGAAAAACCGGAAGCTAAGGTACGCAGTTTCTGTCTTCGCACACTTGTGAAATAGCTCACACGTATAAGAAATCATACTTCCACAAATGTATGCACACTGTATGCTACACCAACATGAGTGACATTTGTTGGAAAAAAATTGAAATAAAAACTTTACGGCGTGATTCTGATATATAAAATGATAATTCATGTCGAGAACTTTGCGCTCAACAATTGTCAATAAAACTCTGCTGGAAAAAAATTTTCTCGATTATTCTCTAACGCTTTCTTTCTGTCTCTTAAATCTTTGTTTCTGAAAACTGTTTTTCGTGTCATGATGATGGTTGCTTTAAAATTTATTTTTCAGTCAATAATAGTTTCTTTATTTTCAAGGTAATAACAGTTTTTGTATTTTAAACACAATAATAGTTTTTGTATTTAAAATACAATAATAGTTTTTGTATTTAAAACACAATAACAGTTTTTGTATTTAAAACACAATAATAGTTTGTGTATTTTAAACAAACTAATAGTTTTTTTAAAAAAGTATTTGTACTATAATTTTTTTAAAAAAGTAATTTTAAATTTCACGAGGTTTAAACAATAATTAAAAAAGTAAAGAAAAAGCTGTTAAGTTCATTAGGTTCATTAAGCAGCGCATTTTCCGAAGCCGACGAATTTGGTCCTGAACATTAAAAATTAATTCGATGGAACTAATTTTCTTTCCCCTTTGCAGATAAACATTTATTACCGACCAATAAAGCAGAGTCAGGCTGGCAAGTAAATAAGAAAACAATTTAAAATTACCTCATAAAACGCGGTTTTCATTTAACTCTAAAAGTAAATTAGTGAGGGTTAAAGAAAAATCAATAAACTTTGAATAAAATACACTCTGACTTACTCTGCAAAATTATTCCAAAATTGAGTAATAAAAATTCATTTGATAAAATTGGGTTTCAAGGGGAGGGTATGAATAAGAATTTATTAGCACTCTATAAAAATTTATTAACAGTAAAGTTGAATAGGAAATTCGTGAGGGTGAATGTTACAAATAAACTCGTGTCTTCAGAATTCAATCGAGGGGAAAAAAGTATGTTTGGCATAAGCAGGTTGAGAAAAAGAAGGACTAAGTTTACTCACTACTGAGTGAAATAAAGATAATCATGTGGTTTAATGGAACTTGGCCAAAGCTGAATCCAATCCTTCGTGTTTTGGTATCGTCCCGCGAATCCGATTAGATCTAATCCAATTTAATATAATCTAGTAAAGTGCAGCTCAAAGGAAGACACACGAACCAGTCTACGATCGACGATCTCAATTCCAGTTCCATATCTGCCACAAAAGTTATCTTCCATAGAATTACGATTTGACGCAGCGCTCCAATTTCATTAAATTGCTCCGAATTCTCCAAAATTATTTTTAATTTATCATCGGGACTTTCCTCTAAATTTCACATGCGACCAATTTCAAAAATAAATTGTAGAAACTATGCAGAATCACAAGAATCAGAAAACAAGGTCAAGGAATATAATCCACTTATTGTAGATTTCAAAAAAGAATTCTTTTGTTTATTAAATTTATTCGTTTATTAAAGTTATTTGTTTCTTAAAGTTATTCGTTAATTAAAGTTATTCGTTTATTACAGTTATTTGTTAATTAAAATTATTCGTTTATTAAAGTTATTTGTTAATTAAAGTTATTCGTTAATTAAAGTTATTCGTTAATTAAAATAAAATGTTATCGTCGAATTCATTTGCAATAGTTATTCTATGAATAAAAAAATATCCTGAGATCATAATTCTAAAATTGGGATTTGTTTGTATAATTTTGAGAATGAGAATGAGAATAAAATGTTTTTCGAGGTAACTAGATCGTGTAATTGTAAGCGCTTTGTTTGGGAAAATTCTTTGCTCGAAATAGTTTATTTTTTTTCCATTTTCTGTAAAGCAGCGAGTCTCCTAACTCAAAGGGAGTACGAAATATAAACTTAAAAAGTTTAATCTCCAAACATTTAACAAAGAGAAAAAAAGTAATGTAAGAGAGTATCCTTCGCCTTGCGTCGACTTTTACAAAGTTGAAAATCGGATCAAGAAAAAAGCGCGACGCTTCGTGTTACTCTCACTTTAGGTGCTTTTCATACATTTTTAACGACCTCTTCTCGCCTCCAACTCTCGCCGAGATAGAAAGAAAAAGAGAAGGAAGATTCACATATAATCTTAGTTAAACTAGAAATAAGATGAAAGAACCTTGTTGCTAACATGCAATGAAAAAACAGCAGTTAAAAATTATTCTTTTACCGTCTCCGTTTTCTCAAATTATCCACATCTTTTTCATCAACAATTTTTTTATGAAGAAATCAAAATTGTTTCAGCTATTAAAAAATTACATTTCTTCAGTTATGGGGAAATTAAGTTTCGGTTGTGAAGAAATCAAATTTGTTTCGGTTATGAATTGTTTCAGTTATCAAGAAACTTTTGTTTCGGTTATGGAGAAATTTAATTATTTTTTATTTAATTATTTTTATGCAGAATTTGAATAGTTTCTCAGAATTTGAATCATTTTTATGCAGAATTTGAATCACTGTTAGTTTCTCAGAATTTGAATCATTTTTATGCAGAATTTGAATCACTGTTAGTTTCTCAGAATTTGAATCATTTTTATTTACACTGAGTTTGAACAATTTTTGGTTATGAATTTTTTTAAAAATCTCGCCAAAATGGGACGACTGAAAATCTGGTCATTGTTCAAGTGGTGTCAATTGGTCTTTAATTTCAAAGCAGATTCAATTCCATGCATACATTGATTTAGATTCTATTTCTATCATCAAAATGGCAATTGGACAAAAGGACGAACGATGAGAAATGACAAGTAGCGAAATATCCATGGGCTATACGCGTGAACGATTATAATTGGATTCTTGATGAACGAGGAGGATTTCTAGTTTATTGGATGATTGCTGTTATTGCTGTCAACCATCACTTGTAATAGTTTGATCTGCAGTCCACTTTGTTCATTCTAATCTTTATAAATATTGCAAATAAGCCACTTTTGTTACGCACAGTTTTTTTATAACGCCATTTATAGTCTTGGATTCAAAAATCAACCGAATAGTTTTGTCCACACTTTCACAAATTTTTGCCTCTACTGTTAAACCCTTCTGACCCAGAGAGCTGAAATTTGGTATACTTGCGTATTTTCGTATCTACTTTGTATGGAAAATATAGAAACTTAAATTTGTTTAAAAAGACTTAATTTTTTTGAAAAGCTTATTATTTAGGAAACTTGTTGTTTAAGAAACTTGTTGTTTAAGAAACTTGTTGTTTAAGATTGTATCTTCGCCCTTTCTTCGTTTTTGATAAAAATTTAAATTATATTTTTGATCGGTGCGTTGATAAAAAATACTTTCATGTGGAATGAAAATGGTTGGTAAATGGAAAGTAAAAATGGTTTTAATCAAAGCAGAAACAATTGATCGAATCCAGCAAAAAGTCAAATACCAATTCAATCTAATCTAAATTGTGTTCAATTTGTATTTACACTAGAAAACTGTTTTTGCAAAAGGTGTACATTTCGCATAGAAATCTCTGGTATTTTATCTCCCTGTTTTTCGTGATTTCAAAAATGAATTATTCCTTGATTAACTGCAGAGTTGATAAACACTATAAAATTTGCATTCGATTATTGTCGAGTTCTGTCGCATATTAACGAATGTATATTCCAACACAAAATGTCGCTAATAGGCGATAACGATGTTAATTTGGTGAATGAATAAACTGCAATTATAATTGCCCATGAAATCGAACGTTATTGTCATAAATGCCCATTGTCGGCATTTCTTCTCGTTTTTAAATTCGGCTTTGTAACATGAGAAAGAAACATAAAAAAATGTAATCAAAAACTCTTGATTAACTTGTGACAAAAAGAGTAAAAAAGTCTAATAAAAATAATCAATTTCTGTTATTATGTGCGGTAAGGATGTTTTTTGTGGCGCATGCAAATGTGTGTAACTTGAAAATTCTCTTGAAGACGAGTTGGGAGATAAAGTAAGAAAAGGATAAAGAAGCAGAGGGAAAATGGAAAAAGATTGAAGAAAAAAGGAGAATGGGTTGGATAACATTTTGCTTTGAACAGGACAATGCAATTCTCGTAATCAGGTTCTTAGAAGTTCTTTTTGCAGCTGGATGTTTGAATCGCTCTAGGGTATACTAGTGACTCGCAGGAACTGGGAACACTCAAATGCGTGGCCTCGATTCCAAAAGTCCTTAAAGCCCTTTCTTCAAGAAGGACTCTCGAATGAATTGAAATAAGCGAATGCAGGATTGCTGGAAATTGCAACGAATTCCCTGAATTCCAATGAATTTCCAATGGATTTTTAAAAACGACTTTTTAATCGTTCAATCAATAGAATGTCAGTAAAGAGTCATCATCATCATCATCAGCATTATCATCATTATCATCATCATTATCATCATCATCATCATCATCATCATTATCATCATCATCATCATAATCATCATAATCATCATAATTCACATGCATGTAAAAAATGAAGCTACGCTCGAACACCAACGACTTGAATAAAATACAATTAAAATTCGTTCAAAAAAACATAAGATTTTGCAACAAATAATTTGTTTGAAATGAGTAACAAATTTTCGAACCAAACAAAAGTTTGAATTGAATAACAAATCTTCGAATCAAATGAAAATTTATTTGACTTGAATAACAAATTTTCGAATCAAATGAACATTTGTTTGATTTGAGTAACAAATTTTCGAATCAAATGAACATTTGTTTGATTTGAGTAATAAATTTTCGAATCAAATGAACATTTGTTTGACTTGAGTAACAAATTTTCGAATCAAATGAACATTTGTTTGACTTGAGTAACAAATTTTCGAATCAAATGAATATTTGTTTGATTTGAGTAACAAATTTTCGAATCAAATGAACATTTGTTTGTCTTAAATAACAAATTTTCGAATCAAACAAACATTTGTTTGAATTAAATAAACATTTGTCAATTATAATCTTTTTATCCAGATACTAGTTTCTAGTTTCATTGCCTAATAGTTTCTAGTTTTAGTGCTAAAAGTGACAAAGAACCGAAAATTTTATTGACCATTTTGTCACTAAAGATTACATAGGATAAGAGCAGGATAAGAGCAGGACAAGAGCAGAACAAGAACAGAACAAGAATAGGACAAGAATTGGATAAGAATAGGACAAGAATAGGACAAGAATAGGATAAGAACAGGATAAGAATCATAAGATAAGAACAGTATATCCTTATCAAGTGGTATTCTTCATCATAAAACGGTCAATAATTCTCGATATTAGAGCATTATACGAGCCATT
>WNHD01002833.1:0-13984 GCA_011057455.1 Ganaspis sp. Gsp50 | reverse complement strand
TAAATTAAAATTTTTATTAGAGAAAAAGTTTTGTGAAAAAAACAGTATTTTTTAAGAAAAAAATGGGCTAAAAATTTTTTGAGTGGGTATTTCTAAAAAGCCCATGGTCTCCCAATGAGAAATTTCTGTATTATGCCAGTAGTCTATTTTTTTAGTACGGGCCCAGTACAATTTTCTATTGATGCTCGTACTGGGCTCGTAGTGGCATTTTGCCTGTACTGTGCCCGTACTGTGCCCTTAGTTAATTTTTTATTGGGCTGATTTGAGATTTTTATGAATGTATCAACTGCAACAAATTTCATTAAAATCGGTCAAAGTGTTCGAGAGATATCGTGTCGACAAAAAAAGCGTGACAAACATACACACACACACACACACACATACATCTGGACATTGGCTTCAAACTTCGTTTTTATATTTTTTAGATGAAAATGAGTTGATTTAGACTATTTTTGGAAAATCGAAAATCGTCACGATTACAAGGCTTCCCTATGAGGAAGCAAAATAAAATAAAAATCTGATTCTACGACTTCTCTAATATCTAAAAACTTTAAAGTTTTATCGAAATTGATATACAAAACATTATTTTAAAACAATTTAAAAATCGATTAGGAATTCAAAAATTTTTCGACACTTTTAAGGCCACTAATGAAAATTAAAATTTCTCCCTAATGAACCTATATTTTATAAGTAAATTTTATAACATCGTAATTTAAAACCTCTGTACTATTAATAACTCACATTGATGTTTCATCATAATTATTAATATTCTTGAAAAATAAAAAAATTTCTATAAATTTTTGTTTAAATCTTTCTTTTTATATGTATATATTTTTATTATATATTATTATATATTAGTTCATGTTTAGTCAAAAATCGACATTTTGAGTTTTCTTGACAAAAAATGTTGTAATAATGTAATAAATTAATATTTTCAAGATGTCACAAAAATTACGCCAAGTTCTTGGGATGCTAAAGTGGCGCCCGCAAAGAAATCAGCAAAAGCTCTAACCATCTGGATGTTATTTTAGGCACTTCATCAAGAAATTAATTTTAATTTTGTTAAAAACGGTCATTTTGAGTTTTCCTGACAAGAAATGTTGTTATAATGTAATAAATTAATATTTTCAAGATGTCTCTAAAATTACACCAAGTTTTTGAGATTCTAAAGTGTTCCTCGCAAAGAAATCAGCAATAGCTGTAACCATCTGGATGTTATTTTATGCACTTCGTCAAAAAATTAATTTTAATTGTGTTAAAAACGGTCATTTTGAGTTTTCTCGGCAAAAAATGTTGTAATAATGTAATAAATTAATATTTTCAAGATGTCTTTAAAATTATACCAAGTTTTTGGGATGCTAAATTGGCCCCCGCAAAGAAATCAGCAAACGCTCTAACCATCTGGATGTTATTTTAAGCACTTCATCAAAAAATTAATTTTAATTGTGCTAAAACCGTCATTTTGAGTTTTTTTGACAAAAAAATTTTGTAATTATGTAATAAATTAATATTTCCAAGATGTCTCTAAAATTACACCAAGTTTTTGAGATGCTAAAGTGCCCCCCGTAAAGAAATCAGCAAAAGCTGTAGCCATCTAGATGTTATTTTAAGCACTTCATCAAAAAATTAATTTTAATTTTTTTAAAAACGGTCATTTTGAGTTTTCTCGACAAAAAATGTTGTAATAATGTAATAAATTAATATTTTGTTTCTATGTTTAGTTTACGCAAAATTAATTATTTGTTTTTAAAATGGAGAAGAATAATGAGCGAAGAATTAAAATGTCGATAAAAGTCGCTTACGACCTTATTGAATTTTACATTTTTTCTTTTATTTTAGAAACAAATAGTTCGACGCATTTTATTTACTTAACGAATTATATTTACATAACGTACTACTTTTTTTTATATTAATATTCTTTCCAAACATCTAGCTGATTCAATAATCTCTTGGCTCGTAAAGTAACAAAAAATCAACTTTTATAGCTCTCAAATAAAAGTTGCGTTTTGTTTGCCTGCAAAATTGTGGAAAATGTTGTTAAATTCCAGAACATAAAATAAAAAATTACCGGAAAAACGATTGAGTTTTATTTTATTGGAAAATGTAATAAATAACGAACAGAAAAAAAGTTTAATCGAAAAGAGTTATGAATTTTTTATAAAAAGTGGTAACAAAGAATGGTAAGAAAAAATTGTAACAAAAAGTGGTGACAAAAAGTGGTAACAAGAAGTTGTAACAATAAATCCCATAAGTCAATGGATCAGTGGCTTCTGCAGTTATTTGTATGTTAATATACATATATTGGAGTTTGGCAATACGCCAACTAGATTATCCTCAATCCGGAGTCCATCACTACTTATGTACCGAATTCAGTTCCAAGTGTCTCCAATTCCTAAAAGATGTAGGGATTGCTCAAAAATTCATCGCACTTCCTGCTCGCATATTATTCGGGTGAATGCAGCTTTCCGGGACTTTGCGAATTCAGACTCCAAATCGCAAATTTCGACAAGTTTTCGTCTATTCACTGAAATCCGTGAACCACTCTTTCACCCAACTTGGATTTGTATGGAAATTTCGAGAGGAAGATGCTAACATTTCCGAATACTACCACCAACCTTTAATATCAGTGGGTACGAATTTTTATCTATTCTCACAGATTTTATTTATTTTGGAATCATGGGCAAATATTTGATATTTAGCGACATCGGTAAAAAAAGTAAAATAAATCAAGAAAAAATACAGCAAAGAAAAGATTGTTTTGATAATAAAGAGCTTGTCACTTAAAGCAATGGCACTTCAGCTCTTGGAATTTTATCGATTTCAGGATATGGTTCTCATTTTCGGGATCACACTTTCCTCGTGACTTTTCTTCCACTCCGAGTTTCGTATTTTTCGTTTTCTACCTTTTGAAGAACCCAACTCGTATCTCAAGATAGTCACATAACAGTTTTTTTTATCGACGGCATTTTCCTTGGTTTTTCTACACTCGCTCGATGCTCATTTTTCCAACTCGATGGTCATAATTCAAAGCTTCGAATCTAGCTTAAAGTCCTCTTTAATCAAGGAATGAATATTATTTAAAAGTAAAATATGGTTAGACACAGAGAATGAAAAACGCTCCAATTAAAATGCATTTTCGTTCATCCATTAACATTCCCAATCCTTTTCTCTCTAATTAATTTCAAGAAAATATTGGAAATTATTTTATCATTTAAAAAAAGCGTTATTAAGCGAGCGAAAGTTATTACCAACTGTAGTTTTCAACAACTGAACGAATTGAATTTAAGTATCTTGGCGTCTTGACTAGATGGCGCCACTCGCAGAAGTCCAAGATGGCAACCTCCAGTGAGCTGATACGTTGCATGTTGTAAACAAAGGGTCCGTTATTTTTTGTCACAAAAAAGGTCGTCGCGCATTAAATTTCTGGCATCGAATAACCTTCTATTGCAACAATTTTTAAGTAGTGAAAAATTATGTTCTTTTCGTGAACATGGCTTCCTCATAGAGAAAAAATTTGACTATCAGAAATAATGAAAGTGACATCTTTTTAATTATTCTTTTAGTATGTAATCTTTACATTAATACTGATCTATTCGTTTTTTAGTATAGAAAATTTTAATTTTTTTTTAATTTTTAAATAAAAATTATTAAAAAATCAGTTTCTTTTTGTTATTATTTTAGTTTCTTTTTATGAAAGAATAAAAAGAATTTATTTCTGTCAGATTTGATTGTAATTTAACTTGAGTGATTTGTGAAAATTTGTCTTGGTATTTGTGGATTGAAAGACGAGGTTTCGGTGCAACTCGGTTGTTACAAGTTAATTAGTGTTTTGTTGAAGTATCGTTGGTTCTTGTCCTCTTCACTCGCTAACCCTTTCTCTCTGTTTCATTCTACCCTTTCCTTCATGTCTGAGTTATCTTTCCTTTTTCTCCTCAACGCGCAGAATCGTGAAACATCGTCTCCTCTAAAACGGAAGGAGGACGGAAGAGGGATGGTGGTTTATTTCGACGCGTGCCGAGAATAATCTGCATGGCTGTTCTAACCCAACGTGACTTTTAACCCCGAGACTCCTTTTGGCAATTTCTTTTTATTATAAACTGGTACTGTAGACAAGAGTGACAGGATTCAGGAAAGAAACTCAAACTAAAATTCTTTGCAAGGAATGTGAGAACAGAAAATATTTAAAGAAAATACAAATGTAAGAATTCCAGTAAAGTTCATTTTATTATTGATGTTTTTTATCAAATTTTAGAAATCAATGAACTTAATGTTTCAGTTTTAAGAATGTTTCAGTTCACAAGGTGACTAGAAGATTCAATTTTTAATTCATCTTCATTGAGTTCGATTCGAACTTTCTTTTCTCTTGCAAATTGATCATCTACATTTTTTTGTTGTTTTCGTATTCAAGAAATATTTTACAGCACTACTCTTGTTTTTACTATTTTATTTATATTATTTCCTTTTGCTTTTTTATTGTTTTTTCATTTTTTCTTTTTTTCTTATCATTTCGACTATTTTTTCATTTTTTCTTTCTTATCATTTCGACTATTTTGTTATTTTTCTTTTCATTTTTTGTTTTCGTTTTCATTTCTATTCGCAGTTTATTTATTTATTGAAACAATACACGTGCTTACAAATAACGCCCAAAATCTTTTTATCCAATTCGATCCATGTTGTATTTTCTTCTTTTTATTTCGTGACAAATTTCCGAAAAATTAAATTTCAGACACATTAGCAAAGTTTGGATAAGTTGCAAAGACATTGGATTCGAAAAAACTGCGACCTTAGATACAAAAGGACTTTCACGCATCAAGCTGCAAAATATGTTTTCTTTGTCAACAAACGGAAAATATCGTTGCTTTTTCAGACTGCTACTTTTTACCATTTCAGATTGAAAAACAGTCCAGTAACAATCTTTGCTTTACTGAATGCGTTTTATGTCCGACCTTACTTTCTGTCGTCTTTGTTTATTATTTTTAAGCCTGTTTTATTCTTCAATTCTTTCCCGAGAAGGCGTCTAAGAAAAAAAAACATTTTTTTTCGAGAATATGCTCCAAAGGGATTTCAGTCTTCAAGGAACATTTTTGTTATTTTATGTTTTTACCGGATATATAGTGGCCTACAAAAGAGTCGAGAAATAGAATTTTTTAAAAATTCATGCGCCGAAATTGAAGAAATAAGAAAGCTGTTAATATAAGAGAATTTACGAAAATAATATGCTATAGAACCGATATGAGTGAATTTACCTTTTGACTTTTTTATGAGAGTAAACAATAAAAATGAACAATAGAAATAAACAATAAAAATAGACAATAAAAATAGACAATAAAAATAAAAAACAATAAAAATAAAAATAATAAAAACTAAATAATTATTAGATCATTTGTGTATTTATTTTTAGTTTAGAAGTCATTAATATATCAAATAAAATAATTATTAGATCATTTGTGTATTAGTTTAATTTAGAAATCATAAATATATCAAATAAACAAATCGATATAATTTTGCCAGCGACACAGAATATTTTAGAAGTTTGATAAGTGAACGTGGTAAACTTCACACTCGTCTGGTATTGTTTATATCCCTCACTAGATGCACAATATTCTGTTACCTGTACAATCTCATAGCGCTGATTTTGCGTGAAGACTCTTTGGTCTAACTCAAAGGAAATTCGAGCTCGAATAGTTGCCAAATTAACGAGCAGAGATTTTAATTAATTTGCACTTTTCCCATCCTACACGTTGTTAATTATTGGCTACATTTTCACAGTAAATTTGACTATATGGTCAACTTTTGGAAAATTAACGAAATTTCTCATCAAGAAGTCTAAATTTGAAAAGTTTTGCTTTGAGCTGTGACGAGTTCGATTTATAGTTTAACGTAGCTAATTTCAATTGTTTTAATTTGCCCTAAATATAAATTATTTCATGCGCCCTTTCCATCCGATCACGAAAATAACGAGACTTTTGTTTTTTATATTTATAATTTTTTCTTCGACTGATGTAATAGGTTTTTGCTCCCGTGACATCAGAACGTGGCATGAATACAGGAAATAATTCTTTCTCGTTTCTATTTTTGTAAATCGATGCGTTCAATGCAATTATTTTGCCTCCGTGATCTGCAGGCAAGCTTTATGGTCCACCCACTGGTAATAAAGCCTCGAGTGCGTCGAGTCCTGATTTGTATATCCTATACCTTTGCTAATAATATTTATTTTACCCGACTCTTTTCTTTCCTGATTTCTCGTTTTAAGATGAAAATAACAACTTCCTTTGAATAACAGAATCCCATTTGAAAATGATTTTAAACAAGGAAACAAAATCCTTTTTGAAAAGTATTCGAAAAAAAACAAAATCCTTCTTGTTTTGTAAAAAAAAATAGAACAAGCTATACTTTTAAAGAATAAAAAATTGTTTGTTCGGAAATTGTATCGTTCTTTGCATTTTTTAACAAGTTTTTCTAAAGTCTTGCTTATAACAACCCTTTTACATAAATTTCTTCCGGGTGAGCGAATTTCATGAAAACTCTGAGATAAGAAAGTTAAGATGAAATATAAACAGGAAGAAGGCTTTCAGAATGCCTCGGTCTTTTGAACAATAGTTATGGGAAAAGTTGTATATACATGTAGCTTCTTTTGCAAAATATGCATCACATATGTTTCAAGTACCACCTTTCAGATTCTTTTCTACGGGCATTTTTTTCGCTTTTATAATACAAAGAGTGTAAGGCATTTTCTCCCAAAGGACAAGCGAGCTTCCTTATCCCGATCCAGGGCAGAGGCAGGCAGAATAAATCTATTAGAGCCTCGGATGATGACAGGAAACTCTTGCTCAGAAGGAAACCAGATGTAACGAAATTACCTGGGAATATCTCCGTATCCCGCTTGGGGCTGGCAATGAATTTATCGTGAATCATTAAAATGGAATTCCAATGAGATTTTCGATAATGGCATGCTGGCTATCATTAACCACCTGGTAAATGAGCCTAATGTGGAACAGCTGTTGGGTAACTGTTTGTGTAAATCCCCGAGGGACTCGAGGGGAAATGCGTGCAAAATAAAACAGTAAATACGTAAATAAAATATTGACAAATATTTACGTAATCCTTGGAGGATGCCATTGTTGTGCTTTTCTTCATAATGTGCTTTGTGAAATGATTATTATTCAACCGCTTTTGTTACTCGTGATAATATCAACATTCTGAATAAATCTATACCCTGCTGAATATCAAGAATTAACGAGTAAATGTCAAATTTATCATTCAATGAACGAAAACATCTGAACAACAGTTTTGCATGTTTTGCAAAATTAATGTTTTAGGGACAGTCGTTTTGTTTCGCTTTTAAAGAACAAAAGAAATATTTTTCATAATTTAGTCGAAACCAAAATTTTCGTTTTCAATGCAAAACGAAACTGTGCTGTTTTTTTCGTATTTAAAGCAAGTGGAACTTCTTGTGAATTTGAATTTGGTTTTTGAAAAATTACGATTCGTTTGTCTTCGAATTTCTTTTGTTAAGTTTTTTGAATTTGTTTTGTTAAGTTTTGTCATTTTTTTGAAGTTTTGTGAATTTGTTTTGTTAAATTGTTTTGTTAATTTGTTTTGTTAATTTGTATTGTTAATTTGTATTGTTAAAGTTCAGGGTTTGTAAAACAGTGTAGTTTTTGTGTTGAATATCAATGAAGAATTACAATGCATCGTGACTAGGAGTTATAAATCTTGTTGGGAGCAAAAGTAGCTTCGTATGTGCACAAAAGAAGATGACACGTGAGAAAGCACAGCGCATTTGGAAATACAAAGCATAACGAGTAAGCCAAAATACATTCGCAACAAATATAAAGTGACCCAAGAACACAATGGAGTCAAATAAATTGCAGACTGGGAAGCAAAGTTAAGCTCAGGTTTAGTTGCCAAGCTCTCAACCTCGTCCTTTTATATCTTAGCGAGTCATTAAAGCATCATTAAAAAATTCTCAGATGACAAAAAACACAGTGCGGTCTTGTGGACCAAAATATTTTGACACTCGTAATGTCAATTACTCAAAAAGTAATTTAAACATACGTAACGACTTTTGCGTGAGCTTACACAAAAGTCACACATGCAACGACTTTTACTTAAGCTCACACAAAAGTCGTTACATACGTGTATAATATGGACGATAAAGATTCGTTTCAGTGTAAATAAAATGCGTTTGTCTACTTACATAATAGACGAGATTATATTGTTTTAGTGATTTAATTTCATTTCATCGATAAGCAGAAACTACAAAGCGTGTACGTTTCGAATAAACCAATTATACAACAATGGTTGATTTATATATTCCATTTAAAACAATATAAAGAAATTTTAAGCCAACCGTGATATTTCAGGATGTTCGTAATTTGAAAATTTAGTGGTAGTCGACGTCAAATGGAAAAACGGTAATAATTGTCCAGGAGGAATTATAACCCAGTGATAATTTCAGTTAATTTTTTGGCGTTTAGTGCAGCTTCCGCACGAGGAGTTTGCATTTCAAGTTTTTAAATACTTTCGAGCTTACTACAATTGTCAACTAAATATACACATCTGCACTTTTATAAAACTGCTATTTCGCAGAGTAAGAACGCTAAAAATGTTTCAGGATTTCGTCATTGAATAATTTTCGTTAATTAAATTCAAAGTTGAATGAAATTTAAAACTGAATACAATTCGGAATTAAATTTAAGTGTTTTAAGTTTTAGTAATTTTTGAAATAGCGCGCGGTCGGTTTAATAGACTAAATAGTTGCGGGAGGGCAGCACTTAAGAGTAATGGCCGACACCGATCAGCTGTTTTACCCGTATGTATTATTCCTAGTACGTATTTTCATGTTATGTGACAAATGTGACATACACTTTTTCGCGTGTACAATTGTTCAAATCTATTTTGTTTATTTAGCAATAAAAGTACTCCATGAGAAGAAGTACCATGAAAAGCAGTCTTTTGTTTCTGAAATACTCGAATTAGTTCGAATACCATTTGTGAAATTACAAATTAACAAAAAAGTAATAAATTGGTGACTCCGACGTGATCTAGATTTATCATCCTGGACCCTACTACTGTTATCATCAACAATGTTTATGCCGTAGGAGACTTGCCTTGACCAAGAGAACGAAAGTTCAAAACGAGCGTGCTCAATTTACTATCAGGAATTGTCTGCTACGAAAATTTAATATATAGGAATAATAAATAATAATTCTAGAAAAATTTCAATTTGAAAGAATAAAAGGACAAACATTTCCTGGCCACAAATGCCTCTACATTCTGTCACTAGATTTCATACAAAAAAATGTAAATGCAAAAATGTCCGGGAATGTACCTACGGAAGTCTTAAAAGCGCCACCCTAGCTTTTAAACAAAAATTGTGTTAAAGCGGAAACGTCAAGATGACTCTGTGCTTGCGAAGACGAATATGTTTAATAATCCATCTCATTAAATTTCCCAAGGCTCTTTTCATAAAAAATTACTTTTCAAATGTATTTTTATCTGACTTTAGTTATATTTCGTTTCTTTTATACTTTTTTTAAATTTTACCTTTATATTATATTATTATCTTTTTTATATCTTTTCTTTATTTATATCTTTTTTTACATTTGTACTTCTTGGAAATTTTATATTTCTTCTCTTTATGTATATCTTTTCTAATTTTTATATTTTTTCGTGAGAAAATTGTAAAGAGAAAAAGTAAATTGAAAATTTGCGAGAAAATGTGTTGAATATCTAACCCAGTTGCAATTTAAAGGAATGCAGGTGCAGAAAAAAGTGCGAAGGGAGAAGGAAAATAGATACGTAGGTGTGGCATCGCAGACTCTCTTTAGGGATGGCTCTTATCTTCCTAAAAGCGGAATCGACCTCGTAAAATGGGAAAAACATCCCCGTGGGAATTTTATTACTTGTCGTACATGATCTATCAGAACCACTCATCCAGAAACTCGTTCTATCGCGAAGCTTCAGTTAAATGTGAACCACGAATTTCTGAATTTACGAAAAAAATGCAAGTCATGTGAATAGAATCTCAGCAGAAAAAGTATCATCTCTAAAATGGGTTGTTAAAAGCTATGTAAAATATTGTTTTCTTTTTTTAAGTTTATTTGACAAATTCGTACTTGATTTGAGAGTACTTGATATGTCAAATATTAGGATATAAAAAATATTTAAGATATTTAAAATCGAGTTGCTTCCAAAGGTTTTGCATTCTGCAAAATCTGCAAAATCTAATCCAAAGATTAATTCCCAACTCACCTGAAGGTTTAAAACCTAAATTATTAGATCAGTTTTAAAAATATAAACAATCAAAGAAATATCGTTCTATAGCAGTTGGTCTTGAAAGTTTGTGACCGAAAAAAGAACGATGATTTGAGACTTTCGAGAATAAATTTGTAAGGTATTAATCCCTCTTGGTATATGCCTGAGAGTGTTGCACATGAAGTGCTGGGCTTATGATAAATTGTTTCGTTAATGGAGGTATGGTCGGAGTATGCTCTAGCTATAAATATATTCGCTTAGAATTTGTAGGAACGTACTTACATGTACATATGAATCAGCACAAGGAAACGTGTCTTATATTTGTGCATGTGAAGTTCTATTTGAGCATTGCGTATACCACAAGCGACATTAACGATGGCAAATTTCTGGAAAGGGAAATTGTAGTCATCTTGGCTCAAATGTCTAAAACCTGATTAAAAGTTGCATTAGTTTTTTCAAACCTCGGAGATAGAGAAACTCATAAACCACAGTAATTTAAAACTTCTGAGTAAGAGACTGCATTCCGTATTGCGAAATTAAAATGCTTTTTATTTTTCAAAGATTTCCTGTAAAATTGCAATAGGTCTGCGATTTTTGATTTCTTTTTGGTAATTTTACATTAACGGATTTTGAATGGATAAATCAAAAAATTTTGATTGAGAATTGTGATGATTGAATGATTATAAAACATTTTATAAATTGTAATGATAAATTATTGTTTAAGAGAAACATATTTTTAAAAATAAACGAATGATAAATACTCGATTGTGTACACGATTTTATAAGTTTCTTTGCAATGGTTACAATTTTAAATTAAAATTGCGTAAACAGAAAAAGAATGCGTTGGACAGTTACAACAAAAGAGAATCGCTTTTATTAATTTTACAGCAGAAGAGATTTGCAGTTTTTTATATTTTATGCTCGTAGCTTTGATTTATTGAAGTACTAGAAATATCAATCCAAACACATTTAATTAATGTTCAAAAGAAAAAAAGTCGAAAAGAAATTGTTTCATCATGCATCACGAATACTATGGATTCCTTTTAATTAATCAACATTCTATTTTTTCGTATTCTCTTGCTATAAATCATGAAGATACAAGTTACAATAATTTATAATTTTTGCAGCAATTAAATTTGTTATTAAGAAAAATGGTCTTGCATGTACCTTAAGAATTTCTTGTTCATCTGCTTCGATAATTTATTTCGTAAAATGTGAGTTGAATTAAAGATCATTCTTTTCATTTTTTAAGACCATTCTTTAAGCTGGCATGCACTTTCAAATGATTCTATAAAAAGTGCAATTTTAAAGAATCATTTGCAGCATGTTTCGTTCTATATAAAAAAATGAAAAATTCAAGAAAAGTAAGAAGAAGAAACCAAAGTTTTTACAGCCAACCACAAGCGATTTTTTGCTCAAAAAAAAGTGGACAATAAAATTATTTCCAAATTGTGAACTTTTTTTTAAATAGTGAACTTATGTAAAAAATTTTATTGTCATGTCCTTGACACAGGTAGATATTTGCTCATCTCTCTCTCATTAAAAAAATCGAACAAATTTACCTTCTGGTGAAACCAGAAGCACCTTCTGGTTTTATGGATGAGAATCTAAAAAATCAGCCGAGGATTCAGTGTCAATAAAATTGTCACATAATTATTTTTCATTTATCTAGTAAAAGGGAATTCTTTTTAATTAGTTCTAGATGCGTGAATTGATAAAAAGTTAATAGTCGCACATTTCATGGATTCGGATAAAACTTAATGAAAAGGAGGTAAAGTTTTCTCGTGTAATAATTAAAATGGGTCAATTAGCAGTTACTGTCAGTGTGTCTGATCTTTAAGTTTGCAGGTGCACGTGTCTATTCTAATAAGTGTAATTGCAAGAGACTAAAAGCAAGATCAACATGAGCAGCACATTGTGATGCGACAAATGTAAGAGGCAATACGGCAATACCACAGAACAATCAAGACTCATTTGCATAACGTACATACTCACACAAAATCGTGTTATATTTAAATACCTGCAAGTAAACTTGCACGTACACAATATCTGAAGACGTACGTGCCTTGTTGTGCTTATTCGTGTACATGCAAGAAGTTCTTTAACATATAGAACATAAGATACGAAACAGTTGCTAAAACAAATTAGTTAACATTTCTTTTCAAAAATAATCAACTTTAAGTAATATCAACAAATAGTATAATGAACTTTTAATGATATCGACTTTCAATGATAATCAACTTTTAATCATAATCAACTTTTAATGATAGTCAACTTTTAATGATATCAACTTTTAATGATAATCAACTTTTAATAATAACCAACGTTTAATGTTAATCAATTTTTAATAAAAATCTACTATGAACAGTTTTTGCTAAAAATCGAATTTTTATTTATAAATAAAAAAAATTTTGAGTAAAAAATGTGTTGTCAATCGAGAAAAACTAATGGGATGTTACGGTGCACGGAGAGTAGCAAATGTTGTGGAGTTTATCTAGAGAAATAGTCGGGTCATTTAACTTCATACTACCAACTGGGAAATTAGGGTCAACATTTCAAGTGAACTTTAAAAACACAAAAGTGTGATTTGTAATTCTTTGCCCTAGTCGCTTTTTACTTTGCTTTAAAAGTAATTCAATTTCTTTAAAGTCTTTGACAGACAATGAGCAAGTAAAGTAAAAATAAAAACCAAGTAAAATGAAAATAAGAAGAAATGTTAATAAATGAAAGTTTATATAATTTCTTTATGAACTTTAAAGTTAAATTAACTCAAGATTCAATTTATTTTCCTACTTGTTATCATGAGAAAGAATTTATTTTCAAGGCATTCTTCTTGATTTTTGAACAGTTCTTCGTAACATTTATTCTGCTTGAAAATTTTATTTATATCTTAGCTTTGGACACTGATCAAAGAATTTGTGAGAAAACTTTTCTAAGTTATCTCTACGGGAGTACTTTGTTGTTTCCTAGTGTGCTCACACTTTAACTCAATATAATCAGCTTATATGCAACCCTTTTGATGCGAAAGGTCAACACTCGGATAATTATTTCAATATTCTTAGGGTGCTGGATTTAAAACCAACAAGCGTTAAGTTTGTGAATATTTTTAAAAATATCAAAAAGTTTTTATCAAAAAGATTTGATCAAAAAGAGCTATTTTAATATAAAATAAAAACTAATAAAATAACAAAATAATAAGAAAAATAATAAAATAAAATAATAAAATAATAAAATAAAATAATAAAATAATAAAACAGAAAAATAATAAAATAATAAAATAATGAAATAATAGATGTTAATATCTCTTTTATTTTAATTTTTAAAAGTAACTTTAAAAACTAGGAAAATGCATCATCACTTAAATAATGTAGTAACATAATTTATTACAATTTCGTGTTTTTCGGATGTGAACTAATTTCTTTCGATGATTTTTCAAAAGGATAGAATGTGGAATTTCCAGTCTCTTTTGAAATAAATCAATATACATATAGATATGTTACTTTGCTATTGATGCTGCTATATCCACAGCTTTAAGGGTTTGATTTTGTGGACTAGTATTGGTATATATGTTATTGAAGCTTAATGAAATTCGTGTTTCGGGAGGAAGTATATAGCAAGTGCTTTGTGAAAATACAAGAAACAGGTTTGATACCAAACATGACTCCGCATTTTCCCACACACCATTAATCATTTTACTTCCAACAATAAAATAACCTCATCGATT
>WNHD01002832.1:0-22787 GCA_011057455.1 Ganaspis sp. Gsp50 | reverse complement strand
TTTGGCATATAAAAAGCTTGGCGTAATTTTATAGAACGCTTGAAATTATTTATTTCCTACGATTTTACAACAAATTTTGTCGACGATTGAAGAAATCATAATTTTTTACATATTTATAGTTAATTTTTTGATGAAGTGATTAAAAGATCTCAGAGATTTATAAAGCTTTTCATGATTTCTTTGCGCGGGGCTTTTTGGCATATAAAAAGCTTGGCGTAATTTTATAGAACGCTTGAAATTATTTATTTCCTACGATTTTACAACAAATTTTGTCGGCAATATTAGAAATCATCATTTTTTGTAATTTTAAATCTTGCTCTATTAATATTTGCGATCGCAAGACTTTCCCTCTGTAAAGAATGCTCTGAGAAAAATTGCGCCCTTAAGACTAGCCCCCTTAAAACTTAATTTCTTGAATAAAAAACCTATTTTTTGAGTGCACAAACGCGTTTTAAGTGAGTTTTATTGAGAATGAACTTGATAACTCTAGATTCAAACTTTATAATGTTTTTTTCTACTATGACATAATTAGGGTCAGTTTTTTCAACATAGATTTTATTTTTTAGTAACACAAACGCGTTTTAATTACTCACAGAATTAAAATTTCCAAGATGTCTCTATAATTTCATTTAGTTTTTTAGTTAGAAAAGAGCTCCTGAACCGGAATTCGTCAAAATTCTTGAGCATTTCCAGGGGCAGGTTCGGAATACATTATACTTTTAAATTCCAAATTTTTGCGAAATATTATAATTGTTAATATATGAGTTTAATTATAACTTTCTATGCAAATAAATTATGAGTATTAAAATAAGGGAAAAAAATATAAAGTAGTCGATAATTTCTTTTTAAATACTTTGTCGGGTGTTTTTGTTTTCAATTTTGTTCAATTTCAGAATATTTATTAATCTAAACTCCAATTATTAAGAACATGAATTTGTGAAAAGTGCAAAGGATAAAATCAAAAGAAGTCGAGGAGTACAAGCAAAAGGAGAAAATACAAACAAAACGAAAAAGCACAAAGAGAAAAACGAACAAAACCGAGAAAAAAGTTAAACAAATTTTATGAGCGTGACATTTAACAGAAAAAACAATTTTCAACTTTTGGAAGAGACCCGCCCCAGAAGAGATGTCCAGACGGAGCAAAAGTGATTTTACTCTTGTTCGGTTACGAGGCTGCGAGTGTCTACAGAACCTAGACAAAAACGTGTCAAAGCGCAGGTTCTTTATCGATCCCCAATCGTCATGGTGACGCCTCAGATGTAAACCTCTTTCTAAACAATTCTCCTGAAAATCTGGTCCAAATTTTTAATCCTGCTTGCATTTTTCCTCGCAATTCCAGCACCGTTTTCCAAAAATCGCTACTTCAACCCTACGTTCATTCTAAAATAATCATGCCCCAGACAATTGCGCCATCTATTGCTCTTCTTTCTAAAAACAGATGACTTGCGCCGCAGATTCTTGGCATCAAACACTCGCCAGTCCCGTATCCTGGATCATCCCTTAAAAGTTGACGAACGTTTTTCCAGATTTTTTGCAATTTTTGCATTTGGTCTCTTTTTTTCTAATTTGTTATGATTTTTTTTACTTTCTATTTGTTTTCTTGACGCTGTTTTTTCCAACACTTGTTCTTTCTGTTGTTTTACATTGGATAGTTTTTTCTACTTAGTTTTTTTTATTTCTTTCTACACTTTTTCTTTCTACAGTTTTGCTTTCTACAGTTTTGCATTCTACTTTCCCCTTTCTACAAAATTCCTTTGTACAATTTTCATCTCTATTTTTGCCTTTTGACAGGATTTTAATTTAATTTAATTTATTCATATAAACGGGAAACTTTCTATGGTTTTTTTTAAGTTGCTATTCATCCCACATTTTTTAATGTTTTTCTCTCTGATGCTTTTTTACAATCTGGGGTTCCAATGCAATAACACGTTAGGCGAAGCGAAAGTTTTATTTTCTACTTACAATTAGGGTCAAACGTAGTACGTAAAGTAATGCACTGTCTGACTAAAACTGTAAGTAGAAAATAAAAAGTTCACGCGCCTAAGGTGTTATTTCATGGAACCCCTCAATTACTTTCTCTACTTCTTTCTTTCCGTTGTTTTATCTTTCTACCTCTTTCTACAGTTTTTCTACCTTTTTTCATACTTTTTGTCAACAATTTTTCTTTCTACTGTTTTTTCTTTGCAATAATACTTTTCTCAATTTTCTACAGATTTTCTTTCTGCAGTTTTTTTCTACTTTATCTCTTTCAGCTTTTTTATCTAGAGTTTTTCTTTGTTTATTTATTTGTTTATTTGTTTATTTAGAAATCCTTTCCGTCATCTTCCTTCCAACATTTTTTTTCTTCTTTTCTTTCTACACTGTTCTTTTTAAATTTTTTTAAAATACTTTTTCTCTTTAAGTTTTTTTCTACTTTCTACAATTGCTCTTTCTTTCTGTTTGTTGTTGCCACTTTTTTCCCTTTCAACTCTCTACTCCCCCTTCTACTATTTTCCTTTCAACATTTTTTCTACTTTTCTTTCTACAGTGTCTTTCTCTTAATTTATTTTTCTTCTTTTTTTCTGTTCTACAACTGCTCATCTTTTTTATTTCCTTTTACCACTTTTCGTTCTTTCTACTCTCTTTTCTAGTTTTCCTTCACCCTTATTTTTCTATTTTTCTTTCTCCACTATTTCTCCCACCTTTTTCGTCATTTTCCTTTCTACTTTTTTTCGCACTGCTGTAAAAGTACTTTCAAAACGTGCTTTATTCAGAAAAAAGGCCTTTTCATCGAAAAACTTGCTTTCTAAAACAAAACGTGTTTTCATTTTTAAAAAAACGTGATTTCTTTTATAAAAAAACGTGTTTTCATTAAAAAAAGGAGTGCTTTCTTTAAAAATAAACGTGTTTTCATTACAAAAACGTGCTTTCTTTAAAAAAACGTGTTTTCATTGAAAAAAAGTGCTTTCCTTAAAAAAAACGTGTTTTCATTAAAAAAAACGTATTTTCATTAAGAAAACGTGCTTTCTTTTAAAAAAACGTGTTTTCATTTTTAAAAAACGTATTTTCAATAAAAAAACGTGCTTTCTTTAAAAAAATGTGCTTTATTTTAAAAAAATGTTCTTTCTTTTTAAAAAAACGTGTTTTCATTAAAAAAACGTATTTTCTATTAAAAAAACGTGCTTTCTTTTAAGAAAACGTGTTTTCATTAAAAAAACGTGCTTTCTTTTAACAAAACGTGTTTTCATTAAAAGAAGAAGTGCTTGCTTTTAAAAAAACATGTTTTCATTAAAAAAAAGAATGCTTTCTTTAAAAATAAACGTGTTTTCATTAAAAAAAGCGTGCTTTCTTTAAAAATAAACGTCTTTTCATGAAAAAAACGTGCTTTTTTGAAAAGAAAACGTGTATTCATTTCTAAAAAACGTGCTTTCTTTTAAGAAGAACGTGTTTTCATTAAAAAAAAAGTGCTTTCTTTAAAAACTAACCTGTTTTCATTAAAAAAAACGTTTTTTCATTAAAAAAAACGTGCTTTCTTTAAAAAAACGTGCTTTCTTTTAAGAAAACGTGTTTTCATTAAAAAGAAGAAGTGGTTTCTTTTAAAAAAACATGTTTTCATTAAAAAAAGAGTACTTTCTTTAAAACCTAACGTTTTTTCATTAAAAAAAGCGTGCTTTATTTTAAAAAATTGTGTTCTCATTTCTAAGAAACATGCTTTGTTCAAATAAACGTGTTTTCATTAAAAAAACGTGCTTTCTTTAAAAAAAAACGTATTTTCATTAAAAAAAAACGTGCTTTCTTTTAAAAAAAACGTGTTTTCATTTTTAAAAAACGTATTTTCAATAAAAAAACGTGCTTTCTTTAAAAAAACGTGCTTTATGTTAAAAAAATATACTTTTTTTTTAAAAAAACGTGTTTTCATTAAAAAAACGTGCTTGTTTTAAAGAAAAACTTGTTTTCATTAAAAAAAGTATTTTCTTTAAAAAAACGTGTTTTCTTTTAAAAAATCGTGTTTTCATTAAAAAAAGAGTGCTTTCTTTAAAAATATACGTGTTTTCATTCAAAAAAAACCTTTTTGTCTTTTAAAAAACGTGTTTTCATTTCTAAAAAACGTGCTTTCTTTTAAAAAGAACGTGTTTTCATTAAAAAAAGAGTGCTTTCTTTAAAAGTAAACGTGTTTTCATTAAAAAAAACGTGCTTTCTTTAAAAAAAACGTGTTTTCATTTCTAAAAAAAGTGCTTTCTTATAAACAAACCTGTTGTCATTAAAAAAAGAGTACTTTCTTTAAAAAAAAGAGTACTTTCTTTAAAAAAAAGAGTACTTTCTTTAAAAATAAACGTGCTTTCATTAAAAATAAACGTGTTTTCATTAAAAAAAGCGTGTTTTCTTTTAAAAAAACGGGTTTTTATTTCTAAAAAAACGTGCTTTCTTTAAACAGACGTGTTCTCATTAAAAATAACGTGCTTTCTTTAAAAAAAAACTTATTTTCATTTTAAAAACGTGCTTTCTTTAAAAAAAACGTGTTCTCATTTTTAGAAAAACGTGCTTTCTTTTTAAGAAACGTGCTTTCTTTAAAAAAAACGTGTTCTGGTTTAAAATAAAACGTGCTTTCTTTAAAAACAAACGTGTTTTTATTAAAAAAAAACGTGCTTTCTTAAAAAAAACGTATTTTTATTTTAAAAAAACGTGTTTTCATTAAAAAAAGAACCTGGTTTCTTTAAAAAAAACGTATTTTTCTTAAAAAAAAACTTGCTTTCGATAAAAAAAACGTGTTTTCATGAAAAAAAGCTTGTTTTTCTAGCATTTCCCTTCAGTTTTTGCTTTTCGAGACACAAGTCTCTCGGAATGCAGTTTGTTGGGGATTGTGAGTCGAGTGTCATGCCGAAGTGAAACAGGGTGGTGGATTTTGCGTCTGGGGGTGCAAAAATGAGTGGGTACACTCCTGGGTGGAGCGCATCGCGGGCGCAGCGAGAAGGAGCCCGCGAGAGGGAGAAAGAGAGAGGATATTGACATTTTCGGGGCGCATTCGGGGGTCGGGTCGTCTCCGATCCGCAGTATCCATGACTACACCATCCGAGATGAATCCGCGCGACAAGCCGGGGCAACCCTGACGGTCTAAGGGTCGCGAAACGGGGCTGGTGGTCTCCTCGGCCTCGCCACCGAGCCAGCCTCAATTATAACCTAGCTTTTGCCTGCTTCTGACAATCGTGCGACTAGCTGCTCAAGCCCAGACTCAAAATCAACTCTCGTGTGTGCTTCCTTTTGGCAAAGAGGGTGGATCCTTGATCCGCACCCTTCTCGGCCGCCCCTGCCTCCTCCTGATTTCTCCCCCCGATCTCTTCCGCCCCGAGAATCCGAGTCTCGCCTCGCCCTCGGTCTCAAGTCCACCACCCTCTTGCACTCAGTGTGTTATTGTGCATGGTGCTCTGGTGTGCGTTCTCGACCCGAAGATGCCCCGCTGACTGCCTCCGGAGGCGAGGACTAGCAAGCGACGCTTTCCAGGGGTGAGGATGGGTTGTTTTTTAAGACTTTTTACCCCACCCCGGGGAGACTTGTTTGTCGATCCTGTGGTCCGCTCTTTATTCGCAATTCGCCTTTCGACATTTTCAGAGCCAAGCCCTCTGCGGACAAATTGCTTGAATGCCAAAAGTGACAGGATTTTGCAACGAAATTGAAATGTGCAGGCAAAAGGGTCGTGTTTTCTTTTTTTCTTTTCTTTTTTTGTAGAAAAGGGAGCCTGGTCAGGAAGAGGTGAATTGAAATGGATAGAAAGGTTTTTAGAGAAAGTTGTGGCATTTTTGGAGCTTTCTTTTTGCGAAGGTAAAATGGAATGTGATTGAGTACGGTGAATTTTAGGGAAGTGATATTATGCACAAAGTTTTTGTTGAAAGTAATTTTTTTTTATTCGAGACCCGTGGATATAAAATGATTGGAGTACGAATGCACTAAGTGGAATTGGTTGTAAAGTGTAGTAGCGGTGAAGAAGTGAATTAACTTGAATTAAATTAGATTCATATGGAATTGAGGAATCGAACTGTATTTATTTGTATTTATTTTGTTAAAAGAGTGATTTGCATTTTGCATTTGTTAATAATATTAGAAATAATAATAATAATAGTAATTATAATAATGATGATGACGGTGATGATGAAGATGATGATGATGAAGATGATGATGATGATGATGATGATGATGATGATGATGATGATGATGATGATGATGATGATGATGATGTTGATGACGATGATGATGATGATGTTGTTGATGATGTTGATGATGATGATGTTGATGATGATGATGATGATGATGATGATGTTGATGACGATGATGATGTTGTTGTTGATGATGATGATGATGATGTTGATGATGATGATGTTGATGACGATGATGATGATGATGATGATGATGACGTTAATGACTGTGATATGATGATGATGGTTAGAACGAAGATGGTGACGATGATAGTGATAAAGATGATGATGATGATGATGATGATGATGATAATGCTGACGATAATAATAATAATAATAATAATAATAATAAAGATGATCATGACGATGATGATAATGATAACAATGATAATGATGTCGAAGATAATAATAATACCACTAATAATAATGATGATGATGATAATGATGATGACGATAATAATAATAATACCACTAATAATAATGAAGATGATGAAGATGATGATGATGATGATGATGATGATGATGATGATGATGATGATGATGATGATAATGATGATGACGATAATGATAATGATGATGATAATGATTATGATAATGATTATGACAATAATAATAATAATAATAATAATAATAATAATAATAATACTAATAGTAATAATGACGATGATAAAAAGCAGGGCTCCAAAAATAAGGGTAACGGATTTTAGTAGGTCGAGCCTGCTAGTAGTTCGCCAGTTTACATTATAGTTTTTCTTTTTGTTTACTTAAGCCGTCATAACTTGCACTGAGAAGAATGAGTTTGCTATTATATGGTTAGCTAACTTTTAGCCACTGTAGTTAATAATTAGCTGATTTTTTTTACATTACATTACTTTTTTAATTTTATTTTTGATATTTACTTATTTTTATATTATTTTTATTTTTTTTTGCAATTTATTTAATTTAATCAAGAAACTTTCAATTTTTATTTTTATATTCTGTAGATTCTCATCAATAATGAGAAGTTATTTAAATTAATGTTTGTAATTAGATTCTTAATTTTTTGCTTCCCCATGGGGAAGCCTTGTTTTTACTTTATAATTTATATCTTTATATCGTCATATTATTATACAGTATTTTAATTTATAATTTTAGAATCTGACTCCGAACTCTATGTTCTCCAATGTTAGGGTTGTCTTACATGCCAGAAATACAGAAACTATTTAACTCTCAAAGTCCGAATTAGTAATTTTCTACTAATTCAATAACAAAAGTGTTTTATCGATTAAAATAGTAAAATTTTTTTTCATTTTTCAGTAGAGTAGAGTATCACTATTTTTTAATAAAGTATCACTATTTTTTAGTAGAGTATCACTATTTTTTAGTAGAGTATCACTATTTTTTTAGTAGAGTATCACTATTTTTTGGTACAAAATCGCTATTTTTAGTAGAGTATCACTTTTTCTAGTAGAGTATCGCTATTTTTTAGTAGAGTATCACTTTTTTAATAGAGTGTCCCTATTTTTTTTTTATTTTTTAGGAGAGAATTACTATTTTTTGGTACAATATCGTTATTTTTTTAGTAGAGTATCGCTTCTTTTAGTAGAGTATCGCTATTTTTAGTAGAGTATCGCTATTTTCTTAGTAGAGAATTATTATTTTTTGGTAGAGTATCGCTATTTATTTTAGTAGAGTATCACTATTTTTTAGTAGAAAATTACTAAAATTACTAATTTAATTACTCATTAAAATAGTAAAAGCCCATTATTTCAATTAGTAATAAGTTAATAATTTAATTACTAGTTTTACATATTAAAAAATAGTGATATAAAAAAATAAACTCAACTAAAAAATTAGTACTTTTTATAGATAATTAGTACTTTTTATAGAAAATTAGTGGTTTCTTTTTTCAAAAAGTTAGTATTTCTTTTAGTAAAATTTAGTAAATCTTTATTATTTCAATCAGTAAACGACTTTTCGCTATAGTAAAGGATTACTAATTTAGATTTAGAGAGTCCAATTTCATCATTTGATCGAATCTGGGCTGCAAATCAGCATTTTTTTACTGATTCTCAAAAGAATTCTCGAAAATATTCTAATCAGCATAAAAACACTGATTTTTAGCACAGATTCTCCAGCGACTTTTCGGCGGATCTACGTGGGGAGCAGTCGGACCAGTCGCCCCCCCCCCCCCGAGAATCTTGAATTTGTGTGAGAGTGAGAGAGATAGCAATATATTGCTATCTCACTCACTCTCATATATCGCCTCCCCCGAAAACTTTGTCTGGATCCGCCCCTGCTTTGAGAAACAGCAAACAGAATTTTAATCAGCAAAAGTCACTGATTTTCAGCCCAGACTTTTCAGAGACTTTTCGCTGACATAAATTTTATCGAAAACCCCATTTCTGATCAGTAAAAAATCGCTGATTTTCAGACTTTTCAGCTACTTTTCGCTGATTTGGTTTCGGTCGAAAATTCCTTTGAGAAACAACAAAAAGTCGCTGATTTAAAGCCAGATTTTTCAGCGACTTTTTGCTGATGTTAATTTCTTTTTATAAATTCAATTGTTAATCAGCAAAAAGTCGCTGACTTTTACTCCAGAATTTATTTATTTTAGAGCGAGACTTTACAACGACTTTTCGCTGATTTAAATATTTTTGATAATTCCTTTCAGTAACAGCAAAAAGTCGCTGTTTTTCAATCCAGACTTTTCAGCGACTTTTTGCTGATTTAAATATTTTTGATAATTCCTTTAAGAAACAACAAAAAGTCGCTGATTTAAAGCCAGATTTTTCAGCGACTTTTCGCTGATAATAATTTCTTTTTATAAATTCAATTCTTAATCAGCAAAAAGTCGCTGACTTTCACCCCAGAATTTATTTATTTTAGAGCGAGACTTTACAACGACTTTTCGCTGACTTAAATATTTTTTGATAATTCCTTTTAAGAAAGAGCAAAAAGTCGCTGATTTTCAGTCCAAAATTTTCAGCGACTTTTCGCTGATTTGAATTCTTTTGAAAATTTCGCTGATTTTTTTATGTAATCTCAAAGAAAGAGCAGAGCGCATGTTATATAATGGCTAAAAAAAAGTTATAAAACCTCTAAAATAGTAGGAACAAAAGAGCTTCATTTCTAGAATAACAAAACTAGCAAATAAAATGGAAATGAGAGAATGAATTTTCTATTAAAAACGAAAATGAAAGTGTGTGTTAATAAAGTTAAAATTGTTGTAATAGAGTTAAAAAGATGATGAGAGAATGAAGGAAAGGAAGTATGAGGGCGACTAATGAAATAAAAGGGTTGAAAATGCAAAGGGGTCGAAAAGTAAAAAGGAAAGCGGGGAGAATGGAATGAGAGGATTTTTCTTAAATAGAGTGGAAGCATTTGCAACGATTGGAAGCCTTTGATCTGCTGTTGATACCCAAAGGAGCGATACTCTTGTAACTCTTGAATAGATAGAATTGAAACCGCGTAACTCGTTCTATTGCCAGCCTTATATGCAGTATAAGAAACATGTTGGCTCCAATCGATATTGACTTTGGACTTCGTTTTGAGAGTAATCCCTCTGCCGATGCCGATACAATGCTAGGAAACAATTTATCGGAGAACTGTCGTATTCCATTCGATACATATTCAATTTCTTCGAAATCTTCCCTTTTAAACCTCACAACAATAACACCCTCATGGCTCACAATTTTCCTACACTTTTCATTCCATTTTCATCATTTGAAACCACTTTTTTCCTCATGAGACAATTCTCACCTGATTTTGCGTAAAGGACATTAGAGAATTAAAAACTGGGCATTTTTTGTAAAAAGGGACATAAAGAAGGAAAAAGGAAAATGAAATTCAAATTTTCGGTTTTAAATAGCAATGATAGTATAATGCTTTGCTAGTTTGGGATTTTACTTTTCATTTGTTCAAAATTGAAAAACTAATTTTTTGAGTCAAGATTCTGATTCGTTTTTTAATTTAAAGATGAGAAGGAAAAGGAAATTAAAGAAGAAAATCAGAGGATATAAATTTATTTCTTATTCTTTACTCTTTATTTATTTTATATTTCTATTCTTTTTTATTCTTATTTTTTCTTATTCTTATTCTTTTTTATTCTTATTCTTTCTTATTCTTATTTTTTCTTATTCTTATTGTTTCTTATTCTTTAAAATTCAAATTCCTATTAAAGTTCTTAAGCTTCATTTTCTTTAATTTCCCTTTTATTCTTCGTTTATTTCCTGATTTTTTATATTTAATGTAATTTTATTCTTTAATTTCCTTTTATTGTCCTTATTATTACTTTCCTCCTATTCTTTCTTTCCAATTTTCTAAATTTTTGAATTTATATTAATTTTAGTAAGTATTTCTAATTTTTTTCTTATTCTTCTTTATTTTCCATTTATTTACCTTTAATTTCCCTTCTGATCTTCGTTGATTTCTTTTTATTCCTCAAATTCCTTTTATAGTTCTTTAGCTTCATGTTATTCTTCCTTAATCTCCCATTTTCTTAATATTATTTCTTCAAATTATTTCTCCTTTAATTTCCATTCATTAATCTTTAATTTTCATTTTATTCTTCTGCAATTTCATTATTCTTCTTTAATCTCTCATTTTTATTTTTCGTTTTCTAATTCTTTTCTTTTCTTCTTTAATTTCCATATTAATAACCATTAATTTCCTTTTTATTACCCGTTAATTTCTGGATTTTTCTTTAATTTCCTTGTACTTTTCTTTAATTTCACATTTCCTTAATTTTCTTTCGGTAATTCTTTCCGTAATTCTTTCCGTAATTCTTTTCTTAATCTTTTTTATTATTTTAATTAATCTTTAATTTCCCGTTTTATTTCACATTTCCTTAATTTCCTTTCGGTAATTCTTTCCGTAATTCTTTTCTTAATCTTTTTTATTATTTTAATTAATCTTTAATTTCCCGTTTTATCTTCGTTGATTTCCTTTTATTCCTTAATTTCTATCATTCTTTAATTTCCTTTTATCTTGTTCTTTGTTTTCAATATATTCTTCCTTAATTTTCCATTTCCTTAATTTTCTTTCTTTCTTTCTTTTTCTGCTTTATTTTCCATTTATCAACCTTTAATTTCCTCTTTATTCTCCGTTATTTCTTGATATTTTTTTAATTTCCTTTTATTCTTCTTTAATTTCCCATTTTATAAAGTTTGGTTCTTCAATTTCTTTCTTATTTTTCTTTATTTTCCATTTATTAACCATTTATATCCTTTATTCTTCTTTAATTTCCGATTTTATAAAGTTTAGTTTTTTAATTATTTCTTTATTCTGCAGTTTCCAAGTTAAAATTTAATTTCCTTTTTAGCTTTCTTTAAGTTCCTTTTGTTCTTTAATTTTCATTTATTATATAATTCCCTTTATTCCTTAATTTCCCATTTTATCAATTTTCGTTCTTTTCAATTTTTTCCTATTTATATTTATTTTCTAACTTAACATTTAATTTTCTTTTTAGTTTTCGTAAAATTTCATTTATTCTTTAATTTTCTGTTATTCTTTAATTTCCTTTATTTTGTAATTTCCTGTTGTTCTTGACTTTCCTTTTATTCTTCCGTAATTTATTTTTTGTTCCTCTTTAGTTTCATTATTCCTCTTCAATTTCCCATTTTATAATTTTCATTTTTCAAATTCTTATTTATTCTTCTTTATTTCTCATCTTACTAATCTTTAATTTCTTTTTTATTCTTCGCTAATTTTTTATTTTTCTTCATTTTCCTTTTATTCTTCTTTAAATTCCTCTTTTATAATTTTCGTTCTTCAATTTAACTCTTATTCTTTTTTATTCTCAATAATGTTATGCATTAATGTTCCTTTCATTTTTCTTTAAAGACGAATAAAACACGAAAATACAAAAGATTAAGAGAGAAGTTAAAAAAGAATAAGAGGAAATTAAAGAATAATTAGAAAAAACTTACTTATTTTCCTTCTTCTTTTTTCTGTTTATTTTCTTTAATTATTTGCATTTTGTATAAAAAGGAAGTTAAAGAAGAAAACTAAAAGATAAAGAAAAGTGAGATTTATTAAAAAAGAAAATTAGGGGAGAAAAAAGAAATTAAAAAAAGAAATTAAAAAAAAAATTAAAAAAAGATGTCTTTTAAATATTTTGTTTTCAAGCACCAGCTGCTTGAAGAATCTGGAAATTAATTAAGAAGAGGAAAATTAAAGTTAACAAATGGAAAATAAAGAAAAAAAACACCAAAGAAAAATGTATTGAAGAAGAAAAAAAAGACAAATGTTTACAAGGAATTAAAGGTGTTTAATGAAAATCAAGAAATGATTTGTAAATAAGAGAAGAAATTCAAAGATAATGAAAAATGAATAATAGGAAAATTAAAGAAAAAAAGAAAAGGGGAATTAAAGAAAATAAAGAAAATAAAAAGATAAGCAAAATATAAGAGAGCAATTAAAGAATATAGAAAAGGAAATTAAAGAACATGAAAAGGGAAAAGGGAAAATAAAGAAAATAAAAAGAGAAATAATTAAAGAAAATTAAAGAATATGAAAAGGGAAAAGGGAAAATAAAGAAAATAAAAAGAGAAAAGGGCAATTAAAGAAAATTAAAAGAAAATGAAAATGGAAAATGGAAATTAAAGAAAATAAAAAGAGAAGAGGTTAATTAAAGAAAAGTAAAAGGAAATTAAAGAAAATGGAAATGGAAATTAAAGAAAGTATAAAGAGAAGAGGGCAATTAAAGAAAAGTAAAAGGAAATTAAAGAAAATGGAAATGGAAAATGGAAGTTAAAGAAAATAAAAAAGGAAAACGAAAAGTGGAAAGGAAAATTAAAGAAAATGAGAAGTGAAAAAAAGAAGAGTTTAAAGAAAATGTACAGAAAAAGAAAAGGGAAAATACAAAGAGGAATTATTATTGAAAATCTTCTTTTTAAAATTTAAAATAATTTCCGTATCACTAGGAAATTTTATTCCAAGCATATTTCTCCAATTTGTTTAAAATTACATTTTATCCTTGATTAACGTCTAATTACCTGATTTTTTGTTCTCGTTTGAAAAAGATATAATTCGAAGATCTCATTTTGTTGCTTGAGATAATTAGCGAAAGTTGAGGAAGAACCGGATACTGATGAGATTTTTTTACAACTGTGCGTTTTCCTTTGCACCAATGGAATGAAAAAGGGTAGAAGTTTCATGACCTGATTTTGCAACAGGATCTTATCCTTTTATCCGGTGACATTCCATTCGCTGCTTTTACCCCTCGGAACAACAATTTCTCTCGTTTGACATGACGTTGCCATCGCAAAAGATTAAAATATTTCTCCCTCATATTAAAATAGTTTTCAGCTTAAATCCAATTCTCCACTGTCGATCCTCTTGCCCTTTTCACTCTCTGGCTAATTAGGTGCAATAATAGGAGTCCTATTCAAAAGGAAAATTGACAATTAATGTGCCACTTTTCAACACAAGGTTTTTCATTTATTTTTTACTTTTTTGCTTCTTTTGTACCATTGTAATCGTGCTGATTTTCAATTTTCCAAAAATAGTCTAAATTAATTTACATTTTCATCTAAAAAGTATAAATAGGAAGTTTAAGTTGAAATGTATGTGTGTGCGTGTGTCGCGCTTTTTTGTGACATATTTCGAGAATGCTTTGACCGATTATCATGAAATTTGGTGGAGTTATTACATTCACTCCTCTATATTTTCTTTCTCCTCTATTATTTCTCTTTTTCTCCCTTTTCCTCTCTTTTCCTCTCTTTTCTCTCTCTCTTCACTCTTTTCACTCTTTTTTCTCTTTTCTCTCTTTTCTCCCTTTTCTCCCTTTTCTCCATCATTCATCATCTTCTCCCTCCTCTATTATTTCTTCCTCTATCTTTTTTCTCTTCGATATCTTTCCTCTCTCCTCTATATTTTCTTTCTCCTCTACTATCCTTTCTCTTTTTTCTATCTCTTCTCTCTCCTCCATCTATACTTTCTTCTCTACCTTTTCTTTCTCCTATATCTTTTTTCTCTCCTCCATCCTTTCTTTCTCTTTTTTCTCTTCTTTCTCTTCTATTTTTTCTCTCTTTTTTATCTTTCCCCATCCTGTACCTTTTTCTCCCTCTTCAATTTTTCTCTTTCTTTTTTCTCTTCCTTTTTTCGCTTCTCCGTCCTTTCTTTCTCTTCTTTCTCTTCTATTTTTTCTCTTTTCTTCTCCTTTCTCCTTTCTCCTTTCTCCATCCTTTATCTTTTTCTCTTTCCTCCATCTTTTATTCCTTTTCTATTTTTTTATTTTTTTGTTTTTCTCTTCTCTCCATCCTTAACCTTTTTCTACCTCCTCCTTCTTTTCTTTCTCTTTTATATTTTCTCTCTCCTTTCTTTTTAACTTTAACCTGCATTCTACAATCACAAATATTTCTGCAAATAAAATGGAATAAAAAATAATTTCTAGATCTAGAGAAATGTTTTGTACATTTTTTTTATCAAAATTTTTTGAAGCAGTTATTGATGGATTTTTTTATTTTCAGTGGTTATTCTCCGGAAAAGCTGATAGAAGCGGACAACAGCAATGATGTGACAATAAAGGAATCAGCTCTTTTCGTTGTCTGGGATCGTTTCGAGTCCCAGTGAATCCAGTGCTTCCCAAAACAAAACAGAAAACCAAAAGAAACTAGATTTAAAAAAAGAAAACTCAAGTCATTCAGACACCAAAGGAAGAAAACACTATCAACATCGACTGACCTGAAACTCGTGTGCCAAAGTCTAAGGCCAAATTTTTGTGTCAAACAAGACAAAAGACTATTTAAGGAAAATTTAAGGAATTTAATTAAAGTTAAGAGTCAAAAAACAACGGGGAAAATTGAAGCGAAATATAGTTAAAAGGAAACAAGATATATTGAAGATAGAAGTGAGAAATCAATGAAAAGGGTGTAAAATTTACGAAACTTTGAAAAAGGAAATAAGCGGAAAAGTGGGATTTACTTTGAAAAGGAATAAGTGAAAAAGAAGAAATTGAAGAAAAGAAAAAAGAGCAGGAAGAGAATCAACAAGAAAGAAGAAAAAAAAGAGGGGGAAGGAAAAGAAGATAAAGTAGAAGACAAATACAAATACAAAGAAGAAGAAGAAAAAGAAGAAGAAGAAGAAATATCAATAAAAAGGGAAGGTAAATTAAAGAAATTCGAGAAGAAAATTCGAGAAAAATAAAGTGAAATTAAATAACAAGAGAGGGGAAATTCAAGAATAAGAACGACACATTTAAAGAAGAAGGACGAAGAAAATTAAAGAAGTAGAAACAAATTAAAAAGGTACATAGGGAAATTAAAAAAGATACATATTAAAATTAAAGAAGGTACATAGTAAAATTAAAAATTAGCGGAACAAGGAAAGTAAAATCAATAAAACTAAATAGAGAAATTCAATAAAAAGGAAGATTGAAGAACGTAAAGGGAAATTAAAGAAAAAGAGTAAATTATACAAGAACCAAAAGAAAGTTAAAACAGAATAAGAGGGAAATTAAAGAACAATAAAAGGGATATTCCAGAATAATAAAATTAAATCAAAACGGAAAGGGTAATTAAAGAATAAAGGGATATTAGAGAATAAAGGGAAATTAAAGAAGTAGACAAGGGAAATTAAAGAAAAAGGGTAAATTATATAAGAACCTAAGGAAAGTTCAAGAAAAAATAAGAGAGAAATTAAAGAACAAGAAAAGCGACATTCAAGAATAATAAAAAGAAAATTAAGAATAAAGGGAAATTGAAGAAGAAGAAAAGGGAAATTAAAGAAAAAGGGTACATTTTACAAGAACCTAAGGAAAGTTCACAAAAGAATAAAAGGGAAATTAAAGAACAATAAAAGAGACATTCAATTATAATAAAAGGAAATTAAAGAATAAAGGGAAATAAAACAAGAAGAAAAGGTAAATTGAAGAAAAGGTAAATTAAAGAAAAAGGGTAAATTATAGAAGAACCTAAGGAAAGTTCATGAAAGAATAAAAAGGAAATTAAAGAAGAAGAAAAGGTAAATTAAAGAAAAAGGGTAAATTATAGAAGAACCTAAGGAAAGTTCATGAAAGAATAAAAGGGAAATTAAAGAAGAAGAAAAGGCAAATTAAAGGGAAATAAAAGGTAAATTAAAGAAACAGGGTAAATTAAAGAAAAAGGGTAAATTATAGAAGAACCTAAGGGAATTTCATGAAAGAAAAAAGGGAGATTAAAGAACAATAAGAAACATTCAATTGTAATAAAAGGAAATTAAAGAATAAAGGGAAATTAAAGAAGAAGAAAAGGGAAATTAAAGAGCAATAAAAGAGTCATTCAAAAACAATAAAAGGAAGTTAAAGAATAAAGATAAATTAAAGAAGAAGAAAAGTGAAATTTGAGAAGAATAAAGTGCAAATGGGAGCAGAATAAAAGTGAAATAGAAGATCAAAAAGGATTTTCAAGAAGAAGAAAAGGGAAATTAAGGAAGAAGTGTAGCTTATTCAAGAACGAAAAGAAAGTTTTGGAACAGAAGGAAAATTTACAGAACAATAAAAGGGAAATTGATTAAAAGTAAAAGAAAATTAAAGAATCTGAGGTAATCAAAGGGGAAGAAAAGGGAATTTAAAGAAGAAGAAAGTGTAAATTGGAGCAGAATAAAAGGGAAATAAAAGAACAAAAGGGAAATTAAAGAATAAAAAAGAAAATTAAAGAAGAAATTACCTTTTCTTGAAGAAGAAGGGAAACTAAAGAAGAAAAAGGAAATTAAATAATAAAAAGGAAATTAAAGAAGAAAGGGAAATTAAAGAATAAAAGGGAAATTAAAGAAGAAATTAACTTTTCTTGAATAAGAGGGGAAACTAAAGAAGAAAAAGGAAATTAAATAATAAAAAGGGAAATTAAAGAAGAAATTTCATTTTCTTGAAGAAGAAGGGAAACTAAAGAAGAAAAGGAAATTAAATAATAAAAAGAAAATTAAAGAAGAAAAGGGAAATTAAAGAATAAAAAGGAAATTAAAGAAGAAAAGAGGAAAATAAGGAAGGAAAAGGGAAATTAAAGAAGAAAAGGGAAACTAAACAAGAAAAGAGGAAAATAAAGAAGGAAAAGGGAAATTAAGGAAGAAAAGGGAAACTAAACAAGAAAAGCTAAAAAGGCATAAAGTTCAAGAATAAAAGAAACAGGAAAAATAGAGTGAAAAGAAAATTAGAATAAAGGAGAAAAGTAGATAATTTGAGGTAGAAGTGAAAGACGGAAAAGTGGAAATAAAAAAGAAAATGGGTAATAAGTTGTCCTGCAGCTGTGCTCCTTTGATTAGAAAGGCATATCGATACGAGGATTCTCCATGGCAAACTGGAGCCAGGGGAGGAATGGCCGGAAATGCAGGGCGAAGAGGTGACACTGGCCACTTGCTCAGGTGCGGAAGCTTAAGAGAGAGGAAGAGGTGCGCATACCATAAAATCATACCATGCCATTTACCACTCCAGATGGTCGTCTCTTTCTCCTAGCTCACCGAGATTTTCCCTATCTCAACCTCCTCTTTCACTATCTTGCACCCTAATTAGTCCTCTTTCACCAGCGTAACGAGCACACTCCCCTTTCATTGATTTCTACTTTTTTTCTTTGTTTTATCAAGATTTTTTAAAAAATTCTATTTGTACGATTGTAAAATTTTATTTGTAATTTTATTTCTATTTGGATGATTTTTCTTTTTTAGTAATTAGGAAATTGTTCTACGGAAAAAGAATGTGGAAATTCTATGAAAATTTCACATGTTAGTGGAATGGAAATTCCACATGGAAATTGTATGCAAATTATACGGAAATTCCATGTGGAACTAACACATAATTTTCACTTGTAACATTTTTAGAAAATTGAAATGGAAATTCTACGGAAATTTCATTTATAATTTCTACGAAAATTCCACGTGGAAATTCTGCAGAAACTTCACATTCTTGAATATCTGGTGTTTTTATTTTCTTTTTCAGTTTTTTTTTCATTTTGTTTTTTTGACTTTGTTTATTTCTTTGTTTTTAATTACTTCTTCTTTGTCTTGTATTTCGTTTTTCTTCTCTTTTTTCTCTCTCTGTCCTTCCTTCTCTTTTTTCTCTCTCTATCCTTCTTTCTCTTTTTCTCTCTCTATCCTTCTTACTCTTTTTTCTCTCTCTATCCTTCTTTCTCTTTTTCTCTCTCTATCCTTCTTTCTCTTTTTTCTCTCTCTATCCTTCTTTCTCTTTTTCCTTGCCTATTTCTTTCTTTATTACTTTCCTTTATCTTCTTTGAAGCAGAAGAAATAAAAAAACATATATTTACACTATTAATTTCACAACAAAATTGCCAGTATCTGTTTATATTTTCTTTTTAAAGTAATTTCTATTTTTTCTATTTTTTTCTATTTTCTTCTATTTAAACTTGTTTTTCGTATTTTTTGTATTTCCTTTTACTCTGGTTTTTTCCATTGTTTTTTTCTAATTGAAAAGTTGTGATAATTTTTATTTAAGTTTCTTTAACTATTTTGTATTTTGTTTAATAAAAAAGTTACAATCATTTACGTTTCAATTTTTTCTTCTCGTTTACATTCTTCCTCTTCACAACTTCATGAAATCGTGACATCTTGCTTTGCATGCTTAGAAATTAGAAATAGTTACTTCTTCTTTTCAATTTCAGTATTCTTCAAAATTTCTTATACTTCTCTTTATCTTCATTATTCTTCATGAAATCAACGTTTTTCTACAACTTTTCTTTGAATACGTATTTTTCCTTCTTCAAAATCTTGATAATTTTTTTTTCTTTATGTTTTCCAGTCTAACCATTTTCAAGATGTTCACAACAAATTTTATGTTCTTCAATTTACACGTTTTCATTTCTTCTGCCTTCTTCTTCTCTGCCTTTCTCAAAAATTTGCATCTTCTGTAATATTTCTAATTTTATCTTCTTCGAATTATTTTCACATTTCGTGGTAGTCTTTCAAAATATTTTGGCATTTAAAATTTTCAATAATCCCTTTGCTTTACAATGAGATTTCAGTGTCACTGTTTCAGTGAAATGAGAATGAAAGTGAGAGTAAGGAGAGTGAAAATGAAAGTAAAAATGAAAGTGAGAATGAAAGTGAGCGACAGGATGAAAGTGAGAGTGAAAGTGAGAGTGAAAGTGGTAGTAAAGAAAATAAAAATGAAAGTAAAAATGAAAATGAGAATGATAGAGTGAAAGTGAGAATGAAAGTGAGCGAAAGAATGAAAGTAAGAGACTGTTTCAGTGAAATGAAAATGAAAGTGAGAGTAAGAAAAGTGAAAATGAAAGTAGAAATGAAAGTGAGAATGAAAGTGAGCGACAGAATGAAAGTAAGAGTGAAAGTGAGATTGAAAGTGAGAGTGAAAGTGAGAGTGAAAGTGAGAGTGAAAGTGGCAGTAAAGAAAGTAAAAGTGATAGTAAAAATGAAAATGAGAATGATAGAGTGAAAGTGAGAATGAAAGTAAGTGAAATTTAAAATTAAAGTAAGAGTGAAAGTGAGAATTAGAGTGCGAATGAAAGTAGAAGTGCAAATGAAAGTGAGAATGAAAGTGAGAATAATTAGAATAAAAGTAAAGGTGAAAATTAAAGTTGAAATTAGTTAATTTGAAAGTAAAGATGAATAATGAAAGTAAAAGTGAGAGTGGAAATTAAAGTGTAAATTTAAAGTAAATTAAAAAATTAAAATGAGAATAAAAGTGAGAATAAAGTGAGATTGAAAGTGAGAATGAAAGTTGAAATTAGTTAATTTAAAAGTAAAGATGAATAATGAAAGTAAAAGTGAGAGTGAAAATGAAAATGAAAATGAGATTAATTAGAATAAAAGTAAGAATGAAAGTGAGAATGAAAGTAAGAATGAAAGTGAAAATGAAAGTGAGAATGAACGTGAAAATGAAAGTGAGAATGAAAGTTAGAATGAAAGTGAGAGTAAAAGTTTGACAATTTTCGCTTTATCTACTGTTTTATTTTAAACCTCCCTTGCTGCATTTGTCTGACTATGCTAGCTTTTTCTACTGACTGGCTTTAAACCTTTCTCACTACGTTGGTCTGACTACGCTTGCTTTTTCTACTATCTGGTTTTAAATCTCATTTCAAATCAGGCAGTAGAAAAATCCAGTACAATCAGACCAAAGCAAAAAAGTATATTTTAAATTGCCAGTGGAAAAAGCAAGTATGATTAGACCAATGCATTAGGCGCCTGACTGTATTTGCTTTCTCTACTGATTTTAAAACTCCCATTGTATGTTGGTCTGACCATGCTTGCTTTTTCTACTCTCTGCCTTGAAATCTCCATTGCTGTATTTAAAAATTACAAAAAATAATAAAATTTCTTGATAATATTTTCTGGAATTTTTCTTTTTTGAAACAAATCGTTTCAAACTTTTTTTTAAATTGCTTTCTTCTTTAAGAAAAAGAATAATCGCAAGAATGTGAAAGCTAAAAAAACAGTTCTTTTACAGACTTTGGGCTGAAGTCTTCCACGTAAGCGCCAATAGCGGATCAGTGAAATGGCAACAAATTTCCGAGGATTTAGTTCCAGTCAATATCGTTTGCATTCAAGATTCTCCAGAATGCATCTTTCATATTACTGCTTATAATAGTCAAGTGGACAAAATTCTCGATGTTCGACTTGTTCAACCAGGTTAATGCCTTTTCAATTGTTTTTAACATTTTTTTTAGTTTTCTTTAATATTTTATTTTTTTATTATTTTCTTTTTTTAATTTTGTTTTTCTTTGTTTTTGTTTTTTTAATTTGTTTTTTTAAATATTTTCTTTTTGTTTTTTTGTTTTTGCTTCCTCATAGGGAAGCATTGTTTTATTTTGCTTTTTTAATTCTTTTCTTTTTGTTTTTTTCCTTTTTTTGTTCTTTTTGTGTTTTTATTATTTACTTTTTTTTGTTATTGTTCTTTTTATTATTTTATTTTCTTTGTTTTTCTTTATTTTCGTTTATCTTTTATTTTTTTCTTCTGTAATATTTCACGTTCATTAAACATTTGTTAAGTGCTTCTTTTTGTTTTTTTTTCTATTTTCGCAAATAAAAAAAAATTTCTTTTCAGGCACAAGAATTGGCCTAGCATCGGAATGCTTCGTTTATTGGAGAGATACGATGACAAATGACACTTGGGGATTGAATTTTACGTCTCCTATTGACGCGAAACAATTTCGCGAATGCTGCGTAAGTCAAAAGTTTCTTTGATTTAAAAATCGATTTTTTTTATTAACTTTCATTCTCTCTTTCATTCTCATTTTCGCTGTCACTTTCATTCTCATTTTTTTTCTCATTTTCACTCTCATTCTCACTTCACTCTCACTTTCATTCTCATTCGCATTCTTCTCACTTTCACTTTTACTTTCATTCTCACTGTCATTCACTTTCATTTTCACTCTCATTCTTACTTTCACTCACTTTTTTTCTCACTTTTATTCTCACTGTCACTCACTTTCACTTTTATTCTCACTGTCACTCACTTTCACTTTTATTCTCACTTCCACTTTCATTTCAAGTGAAAATGAGAGTGAAAATGTGAATGAGAGTGAGAATAAGATTGAGAGTGAAAGAGGGAGTGAAAATGAAAGTGAAAGTAAAAATAAGAGTAAAAAAAGGAAAATGAAAGTAAGAATGAAAATGAGAATGATGGAATGGAAGCGAGAATCAAGGTGAAAGTGAGAGTGAAAGCGGAAGTGAAAATGAAAATGAAAGTGAAAATGAAAGTGAAAATGAGAATGAGAATGGGAGTGAGAGTGAAAGTTAAAATGTGAGTAGAAGTGAAAGTAAGAGTGAAAAAAATGAAAATGAAATCAAAGAAAAGGAGAATGATAGATTGAAGGTGAGAGTAGAAGTAAGAGTGAAAGTGAGAACGAAAGTGAGAACGAAAGTGAGAACGAAAGTGAGAGTGGAAATGAGAATGAAAATGAAACTGAAAACAAACAGATTTTTGTAATCAGCTCCATTTGCCTTCTTACAGTCACCTTCTTTCAAGATTGCAAGAAAGGCCTCGTCTTCCTACTCCCTTAAGCTGGAGCCTCCAAACAAACAAAAAATGAAAACTCGAAGAAAGCCCGTCTCAACTCCAGCTTCGCCAAACAGATCGAAAGAGCCTATTTGCACTTGTATGACTCCACAACAACTCGCCAGACTCCAAAGTCAAGATCCAAGATGTCGATTTTTTTTTTTTTTTTTTTTTAATAGTAAAAAGAAAGTACTCGACATGTACCGCTTTCTATTATATTACTGTCCTGCTTTCTTCCTTTCAAACAAAAAAACCCCTACAACTTCATTAAAGTATGAAAACTTAGAAGAAATTAGAAATTAGTACTGATCACGTTCCGAATTTACTGCCTGGACCGTAGAAAATTTTCATAAATTCTAAGAGACAATTAGAAGACAATTAGACAAAATTTTTCTTGAGCAAAGTCATTTGGAGCGATTTTTGATTCATTCTGTTGTTTTTCAGAATTCGAGTCTGAAAATAATGGTTTTTTGCGCAATTTTTTGATTTTTTGCTTTTTTAACTTTTCATTTTTTGTATTCTTTTTTTCTGCTTTGCTTTTCTCTAGTTTTTTTGTCTTCGCTTTTTTCAATTTTTGTTGCCTTTTTTCTATTTTCTTTTCTTCCTTTTTGCTTCCTTATAGAGGAAGCATTGTAATCGTGACAATTTTCGATTTTCTAAAAATAGTCTAAATCAACTCAATTTCATCCAAAAAGCAT